>JACDNR010000554.1:0-40289 GCA_013421045.1 Propylea japonica
ACAAAGAACAAAGAATCATAGAAATACTGAATTTTGGCGGGCGCTCTGCAAACGTCAAGCAAAGCATAGAGCACAATCTAGTTCTTTATTTGGCGAATCAAGTTCATCTCTAAGCCACCTAGCGGCCAGAATCGGAAGCTCTCTAAGTAGGTAGTTTAGAATGTGCAAAGGGACGATGACGTACCTTCTGTATTAATTACAAGTTAATTCTTATATTTTAGTGAAGTGAGTTAAAAAAGTTGTGTTCCAGAGCCTGTTTTTATGCATTTAAACATTGTGATAAAGGATTACTGACACATGCATTTTGTTGTGTTTGTGAATCAAACAGAGATGCAGTGTCATTTCATTATTTCCTTAAGTACAACAGTTGTAAACGAGAAATAACTGGTGAAAATGTTATTTGTCGAGAAAGTTGATATAAGAATAATTTGAGGTGTGAAAAGATATATAACAGATAACATGGAAGTTTGTTCGAAGCATTTTGTAACCCCTTTTTAATGTAAACTATACCCAAAAGTATATAATAGGCAATGTTATGATTAGTTTTCAATTTCATAATCCATAAATTTCATTATATTATCTACATCTTATTGTCATTTTTATTCCAATATTATCAAGTTATAAGGATATGTTTACTAAAAAGTTATGGAACAGACCCAAGGGGGATTTGATTTGTTGAGGTGTATTATATGAGAAGGCCAAAAAATATTATAAGTAAGTAATGAAGTTCAAAAATAATTGAGATTCAAAATGAGGATTAATGCGTTTATGGGAATTCAAGTGAATATAGACAATGAAAGAAGAGAATATTACTAACGCATTACAATCAACTGATATAAAAAAGGAGCTAAAATGTTTGTGCTTTGATAATGGATGATTACCTGTTATAATCAATTCAATGTAATCACCACCTTCCATTATATTCTATTTGAGTTGCCTTCAAATATCCGAAATACTCAGAAACAAACTCTTTCTACTTTCTATAGTATTTTATTCTAAATGAATATCGCAAAAACCAGACACAACCTGACTGAAATGACCGTCTGTTTACAAATCTTACCTACTTCGTGATATAGAGGGTTCAGCCTACCCGCTTGAATCGCGAATAATCATTAGATCAAATTTACCCCACAATTTTTTTTAAACAATGATATAATATATATGTCAGATAAGATATGCTGAAATATTAGTATAAGGATTCTTATCATCCTGATTAGGTATGCTAAGGTTTGATTGTGTTGTATTCATTAATTTATCAATATATTATATTTAACTATTTATTATATATTTAGTTTATTGTGTTTTTTATTAATATACATACAGTGAGTGCAGTGTAATCGCTATATTTCCACAGTAACCATTGTTTAAAGAGAAATGATACTAGAACTTAAAAACTGATCTTATTTTCCAAGTTACATAAATAATTGAATAAAATAGAATTTTCACGAAGTGGAAGACTCTTGTGGTGCCTCATTTTTGTTTGCTATTTTATATCGCACTACTTCATCTTCGTTCACCTCCAACTTTTCTGATATGATAAAACATTATAGTTCCCAATTACCGCAAATACGGCCAATAGTCCCAGATTCCATACATAATCAAATGGGTCGAATAAGAAGAAAACAATAAAAGATCCAATGTTCTGAAAATTTTCAATACAGGGTATCACATGAGAGTGGTTGGCCATAACCTGATGCAGTGGCGGCTTGTCCTATGAGGCAGGTGAGGGCAGTGCTTCACCAAATAAATAACGGAAATCACTAATATCAAGCGAATTAAACCAATATTTTATTAATCAATTTCATCATACCATTATGTTCTTCAGTCTCCATTTTTTATACGACACTGCACTCGTCTTCCATAATATCCGAGCTCAATCTCAAGCCGGGTACATACGTCTGTAACATTACACGTTACAAACGTTACGATGAATGCACAAAAATCGGACCGTAACGTTACACGTTACAGGCGTTAAGATCCGATTTTTGTACATTCATCTCACTTCCTCTTCAAGGCGCAAACGGTGAGGCTTGCCTCACGCGCTTCCTTGTCTACGCGTTATTCACATCGACGTCGGTGACGAGATCATGAACCTCCCCTTCGTTGTTTATCTATTGCGGCTTCTAGGTGAATTTTAGGCTAGCCTCTTAGTAACTACTTTTAGAACATTTGAAGCGTTTATTTCAGAAACGGTGCCTCGTAGGAAAAAAGTACTGATACATTTTTTGAAGATAATTTTAACATCTACATTTTTGTCTGAATTACTTTTTGATGAAACTCACCGTTTTGATGAAAATCTCGAAAAACTCATTTTTGACTTTTGAACAACCACGGGAATGATTGGGAACTTTTATATATTATTATTATTATGTGTTGAACAATTTTACCGATTTTAGCTTGTTGGGATTTTATGTGACTTCACCCTCATTTTGTGGTCTGGATTGACCGAACTATCTACCCTTGATCTGCGATCGTTTTGTTTCGTTTCATCTGCAAACTGCACATATTATTTGGGTTAATCGGGAAGTGGAAAATAGCGAAATTTCACTATGGTTGGGTTTATTGGGTTTGTGCCGTTCGTGGTACCACGTTTGCTGGTAGGTTTTTTCCTTAGTAGTGTTGTGTAAATTCTTTCCACAAGAATTTTCAGTTTGTTCACTTCGGTTATGGCTAGCAGCAAACAAGTGAGTCGTCTCAAATTCCCAAAATAGATGCAGTACTCGTGATATTGCAGATTTATCAATAAAAACGAAATTATGTACAATTCAAGAAGTTATTCGACCTATTCCAAATCTTGTGACTATCGGTGCGGTAGGAAAATCGAATCGGAGGGTTTCAAAATGAGAGTACTACTGGCCTACTGGCAGTGTTACTCTATCAAATTAATTTTTGGCAGTGTTAATAATACATATTCCGATAGGGTTTAGTGAAAAACTGGTTGAAGCGACTTGAAAAACTTATCTCAGGGCAATAACCACACAATAAAACGCTAGAATCATTGAGGCATTAATACCGAAGGATTTTTGAAGATAACATCAAAATTGTCAGTATAATAGCTATAATAAGATGAAGATTTGTACTGGATTCCAAAAATCCAAATTATCAGTGATGATTTTTTCGTAATGATAAGTATGCTGCTGACAAAAAGGAGTTTATAAAATTAATATTTTTTTTATGTGCCTCATCACTTTATTCTGTTACATTACAAGCCGCAACTGACCTGATGATTATTGATTAGTATCACGTAAAAGATTAATCCTTCGTTTGTGACTGTCTTGAAACAAATGTGACATTGACAAGGGCGGATACAGCTTTTTTCCATGGGGAGGGTAGTAATGATTCAAGATCGATAAATCAGGTTCAAAACTATTGAAAAAAAATTAATCAAAAACATTTAGGAGGAATAATATAATAAGAAAATAGTAGCAAAGTAATATAGTAAAAAACAAATGAAAATTTGTGCACCTCGTTGCGTAACTTTTTTTAGGTTTTCGATATTCATGGGGGGATAATTACCCTCATTAACCCCCCCTCTTAAATCCGCCCTTGGACATTGAAATTTAAGAATAGAAATTTAAGAAAGCCCTGAAAAGGTGCTTCTGAGGTGTACGTTCATTGGTGGAGTAATGAGGATATTTCCTCGAAATTTTGTATAGAACTTGAGATTGATACTAAATAAACAAATGCAAAAAAACTCATCACGATCGGAATAATATACTGGAAATTATTCAAAAGCTCAAAATATGTGAAACTTGACAATTAATAGTTATTAATCAACTAGGTTATTAAAGACAGCGACTAATGGTCGAGATATTTAATGTGTGAGAGGAGCGAACGCGTTAATAGTTTAAGACCATTAGTCGCTCGATTAATAACCGAGTTGATTACAAGATTTTTCCGACGATCTCAATATGATTTGTGTATGAATTCTTGATTGAAATACATTCCCATTTTGCGCAAGACTTACATATGACATAATAAAATTTCTATGTATCTATTTTCCAGTAGAGTTTCGACATTTCTCGTAGTGCTTCTGAATAATTTGTGAACGGTTGCCATGGGGATTGCACATTAAAATAGCCAAAATATTGAGAATTAAAATGGGTCATTAATGATCAATTTCGTACACATTAAAGCCCTTTTTATTTCAAAGTCAGCGGAAAAAAATTTAATTCTAAAGTTTTGATGATGATGCGATCGTTTTTGAAATTTCGCATGAACATTCAGTATATTAATCTCATATACAGAATGAGTTTCACTTGAATGGGACATCTTGTTATTGAAATATGAAGATTCTTATTTTCAATATTCCATTTGAATTTTCTATGGTTCAGATAATGCGATCTCCTTGAAATTTTTGCAGAACATTCGGTATATAATCTTCATTCGCCAAAATAAATTTCATCCCGAATCGGGTATCTTTTTATAGAAATATGTTTCTTCTTTTCAATATTCCAATTAAATTTTCTATGGTTCTGTTTACACAATGACTACAAAATTTGAATGAGGCTTATTATGATCATCTTGCAATTGGCCACAAATTTCATATCAATTGTTTCGTTTTGTCTGAGATATTGAGGCAAAAATTATGAATGACCATATTTTATGGGACACCCTGTACAATTTGGTTGTTAAAGAACTTAACCGAGGCATCTCGGAACCGAACTCACCCTAAAATTTCAAGTATCTAGGACAATCCCTTCGAAAGTTATCGTGCTAAGGACGGACGGCCAACCCCACGGACAGAATTGAATTTGATCACGGATTCCTCTTTAGGGAGTCGAACCCTATCGTTTGAGCCCATTTTCGCCTCAAAATTCGAAAATTACAGACATTTGGGCAAAACGATATCTGGAATTTTGGACGAATAGACAAAATTCTGGGACAAGCCATATATGTAAGTTAGCCCTGGAATTCTGTAACTCCAAAATATTCTTATTTGCGGACGTGTTGTTGCGTAAAGTCCGTTCACCAAAGGTTGAGAGCGCATAGTAGGCGTTTATTTATTTATCTGAAGTTGGCAGTATTCGCTGTCATAACGTAAAAATCTAAAGTCAACGTTGCCGAATGTACCAGGCCTCGTCCGCCGAGCTTGCGAGTTATCAGACAACTCTATGCAATATTGACAACATTGCGTATCAATCTGACAAGAAAATAAAGAACATAACCTAAAATTTTAAATAACACAGTGGAATATGCCAAATTTCCATGGCCAACCGACAGCTCAACCTTTCGTGAATGGACTATACAATCTTTTTTTCGGCAACCGTGTGAAATAATACTATCGCAGCTGATTTCCATATTTATACTGAGAATTACGATAAAAAAACATGAGAATTTTTGACAATTAATTTCATATGAACTGTCACCCGTACGATTGTCCTAGAGACTTGAGATTTTCAGGGTGAATTCGTTGCCAAATGCCGCGGTTAAGTTCGTTACCAAGCCAAATGGTACAAAGTATTCCATAAAATATTCAAAATTTTTGTTCCTTAATATATCTCAAATAAAACTAATCAAATCGAAATGAAATTTTGCGGCCACGTGCAAGATGCACATAAAAAGCAAAATTTTGAGAGCATAGTGTAAGTAGAACCATTGTTTAAGGAGAAACTTAAACAATGGCAGAACCATAGAAAATGAAATTGGAATATTGAGAAGTACACTCGGCAACGTTGACTTATTTACGTTTGAATAATTTACAGAATCTATTGCGATCGAGCTGAAATTTTTGCATTATATACTCAGCATGTATCTCGAGTTCTGTACAAATATTGAGGTAATAACATTATCGCTCACCAATGAACGAGCGCTCAAAAGCACCAATGCCTGTATTCTCGACAAGTGATCTGTCTATGCAAATAGTACATATTTTGTACGAACTTCATTGCGCGAGTTCCTCCTTTAAGGGGCCCACTCACTAAGAAGGAATCGCGAAGGATTCAATGCGCGTGATACGGGGTACAGTGAAAATAATGTGTGTATGGCGTTCCGCCGTTGGAAATTTGGAATGCGCAATTCCCTTGGTCGGAATCAGGATAGTTTTGATTTTTAGCGTGTACATTGCTCATCGTACGTGGAAGAATGACCAAGAACGACCGTGTATGGGCAACAAGTCTGTGCACATTTAATATTTTTAGCAATATAGTGTCGGGTTCGCTATTTATACATTGGACATTTTTTCCTAAATAACAACACTCGCACTGCCATTAACATCAGATTTTTTTCAACGTCATCTCACGCTTGTCACACATACTCACTCAACAAGCAAAAGTGTCTGTGTGTGGGAATATGAAAGTACACGTTTATTCAAGCTAACGTGCAGATACTTAACTGCGCATCTTCCTTCCTAGTGAGTGGGCCCCTTTACATGCAAAATTCGTACATATTCGCTGCGAAAGATCACTTATCGAGAATACCGGCACTGATCAGGGCTTTTCTTACATTTTTATTATCAATTGAGATTATGCTCACCTGAACAAATTTGAAGATCGCAAAAGCACTTGCACTATTGTTTTGATAAGTTGTGCCAATGGCCGTATAAAACTGAGTATTATAGCATGCATCGGCCAATCCTAAAGTGAATCCACAAATGACGGCTATTGCAGCTGAACTAGAAATTATGGCATCTGCTTCTGTATTACCAAATGGAGAATCATTCGGCAGATTTATAAAGACGAGAGCGAATGTGATCAGATGCAGAACGCATCCGAAAATAACAATCGTGCTTCTTCCAATTTTGGATGTGTAATCTCCGAATATTCCAAAAAGTAAGCCCCCTATAAGAATTTCATGAAAACTTTTTCTATTGTAGGAAACTGATCGGTTATAACCAATAACTTCACCGCAGCCGATTAAAATTCCGCTGAGTCCAATCAGGCTTTTGGAGTTGTATAATTTTAAGGTGAATCCAACGCTGGATCCGTTAATCCGCTGAAAAAAGCTTGCTCCAAACTGCAAAATGTCAGTAAATGGTCAGGCACTTGAACTGTAACCTATTTAAACACTTAACAGGTCATACATTCGGTTAGGAAATAGTTATTCTCCTAACAAGTGCGAAAAGCAGGGGCGCAGCCAGGGGGGCCCAAGGGGCCCGGGCAACCCCCCACCCCCCGAGATTTTTCAACATGTACCGGGTTTTTCACTATAATTTGATTTAACTCTGTTACTGAAGGAGATACAAAAAAATGTTTCGTATAAAAGTTTCACGAAATCAACTGAGGTTTTTTGATATGAGTCCAGAAACTGAAATATATACAGGGTGACCAACATATTGATGGCAACTTAATTTTTTTAAATGGAACACCATGTATATTTTTCCATCTTTGGTTAGCTCTTTTTCCCCTGATTTCGAATATGTAACATATGTAGGTCTAACTTTCTTATTCTGAGCACCACAGAGTTTCAAATTTCAAGAACCATCTGGCATAGCGTTTTGGAAGTTCGTGAATATTTAAGTGGCCAATTTGATCTTTGGATTGGTAATGGCGAACCCATTTTATGGCCACCAAATAGTCCCGAATTAACACCGTTGGACACATTTTTATAGCCGTTCCTGAATAAAAAAAATACTTCAGCAATAATGAAAATCAATGAAAGCAGAGAATAATATTAATGATATAAAATCAACGAATATTAAACCCAAATTCGGAAACTATCCCGTCAACACACTAAGAATAATGATAATATTGTAATGATTAGAAACAAATTTTGAAGCTTTAATTTATGACTTGAATCAGAGCCATAATAATGCTATAAAAATAGTCTAAACAACTTGAGACAACTATATATATGAACTCATTCTTACCATACTACCATAGTTTATCATATTTCATTGGTAAAGTAATTGTTAAGTATTCATTCTAAAATAATACTTTTAAGTAGATCGTTTGGATATAAAGAATTTCGTAGGTATTTCACATATTTTTTATTCGTTGTCATCATTTCAAACTTTGAAACTCTGAAAATTGAAGAGACACATCCACATACGCATTTATATTCGAGATCAGGAGGAAATAGCCTATCAAAAAAAAGAAGAATATACAGGACAGGGTGTCCCAATATAGTTGCATTCAATGTTGTTCACCCGGTATATCTTCCCATTGACGTTATTATAACTCCAAAAATGAGCATTTTCAGTAAACGCACTCTGCCTCTTGTAAAATGATTACAGATCTTAGGAGGTGGTTCTTAAAATTTGAAACTCTGTGGTTCTCAGAATAAAAGAGATAGAGCAACATATGTTACATATTCGAAATCAGGGGAAAAAGAGCTAGCCAAACATGGAAAAATATACAGGGTGTTTCATTTGAAAAATGAAGTTGCCATCAATATGTTGGCCACCCTGAATATATTTCAGTTTCTGGACTCATATCAAAAAACCTCAGTTGATTTCGTGAAACTTTTATACGAAACATTTTTTTGTATCTCTTTTAGTAACAAAGTTGAAGGGGGGGTCAAATTATAGTGAAAAACCCGGTACACTTCTCTACCTGTATCTCAGTGGATACAGTTGAATTCAAGCACATCTTCAATATTCTATTCAAAATAGCTGAATGGTATTCAAGAATACAGTCAGTTTTCTGAACCTAATTGATTCTGCTTTCCAACAAGAACATAATGATTAACCTTTTGAAAATGATACTAGGTACACATATACAGGGTGACAAGGAAAAACGTACCATACATAGTGCTAGGCGATAGAAGGCCATAAAATATGAAAAAAGGGCCCATGAATATATGTCCGAAACTGCTTCCCTTAAGACATACAGGGTGTTGAAGTTTATTTTTTATTTATTTTGTCCTTAAATGAATTTGGACAAAGAGGAAAGAATTGAACATATATGATGCAGAATATCCTATTAGTATTTGGATTACTAATACAGGATTTCTCCTACTTTTTTGCCTGTCTTTTTCATTATTTTGTGATCTTGATTAAGATTTTGATTTAGTTCCTTGCTGTTTTTACAATCTGCTCTCAACAATGGTTGTTATTGTAAGTAGGTTACTTTGGCGCTTCTGGACAATTTGCGTGCATCACAACTTTTCGATATATTCAAACCGGAAACCGTTGGTCCTAGCGAAAACCTTTTTGAAGGAAAAAAGACAAGGAATCGCTTTTTTAAGTCCAGAACGACATACTGTGTAAGGCAAAAAAAGTTTGGGTTGATTTAAAGGTGGGGGAATTCTGTATGTGGCGCATTCTATTAGTAATCTGAAAACTAATAGAATATTTGGATTCTGCATCATACAAAAACCCCGCATATCATATTTTGTTCAATTCTTACCTCTTTGTCCAAAGTTATTCAAAAAAAACCAAATAAAAATAAACTTTAACACCTTGTATTTCTAAAAGGAAGCAGTTTCGGGCATATATTCATGGGACTTTTTTTTTTCGAATTTTATGTCCCTTTATCGCGTGGCACTTTCCATGGTAGTTTTCTCCTTGACATCCTGTATATTGGAAAGGCATTTTAGGAAATAAAATATCACCAGATTTCAGAAAAGATATTCTGAATTTGACATTTTTTATCAACCAGAAAGAGAAAGATAGAAATAACAGTATCGGGCACCCCCGAACGAAAATTCTGGCTGCGGAAAGTGATACTTTCTCGCACGCGACTGTCGTAGACACGAACGACGCGAAGCGGAGTTCTGGCAAGCAGTCAAGGGCGGGAAAGACACTTTACGCATGAATTAGGAACATTATTTTTTCTACGACCGCATAAAGATTCAAAAAGTACATTGAAAATATATAGTACTAGCAGACCCAACAGACGTTGTTCTGTATACACAAAAATTCATTCAATTCGATCCAGCCGTTTAGTTGCAGAGTAGATGAATAACCTAAATAACGACTACAGCGCCATCTGTTGATCTGATTTGTGATCATAAACATACGGGCATCAGGCAATCCGAAATACATTCATACGTCCCTCACACTTCGGTACCTTCTCCTACTCGCCTAGTGCCTGCCTCGGAGACGCATTTGGTGCGATTTCATCTTCAACCTGCCATATCTTTTGATTTATTCATCATAATTGAATGATGTAAAAGGCAATTCGTTCTAAATTAAATACTGGGTATGAACGACGTATTTAATTGGATAAGGATCAATAGCGTATTCATAAAAAAATACTCCCAAATAATGCATAATTTTGAGAAACATTCGGATACCTTTAAAAAGTAATACCGAGTAAACCTTAGACTCTTTTGTCTAAGGTTTAGACAATTTTATTCCATATAAACAAAGAAATAACAAAAAGTATTAGTGGTCTTCACATATATACCGATGTATAAACTTTCTAAGGTTTTTCATCTATGTCCCCCTATTTCAGAATGTTTTATTTCTATTTGAGTCCTCATCAGGATATCATTCTGAAAACGGTATCATTAGATATTTGGCGCGAGATTTTGCATTAGTGTCAATAAGTGCATATGTTTACTTAAGGATAGCGACTGCACATAATTGCGTATATTTTCCGATTTTGTTCTGTTTCATATTCGTTTTCTATTGGTTGGAAGGTTCCAAGGAATATTTAATTGATGTAGGTTAACCCTTCAATGATTTATAGCCTATGTCAATCACTGTTCGATGTAATATTATTGACAAAGTTATTGACATGTGGTTTAAACTTAATATATTAATCATTGAAAGGTTTACTTACATCAATGAAATATTCCTTGGAACCTTCCAAACATTTTTTTTTTTAACACGTGAGCGGAGCGAACGCGTCAATATAATATAATACAATATATAATATAATATAATATAATATATAATATAATACAACATATATAACATAATACAATATAACGACAATAATGCAAAAAACAATTTAAAAAGTTAGTACAAATTTTTATGACATATACATTACTGCGCACAACAGCTACAATCAGTTACATTTGACCCCCAACGAACCCGCGAAAACACACCTAGGCAGAATGCCTGTTCGTGCTATTCCGCCAACTCATCGGAAGTCAATAAATATCACAAGTTCTCAACCATGACAGCTGATTGATTTACAGGACAGAAAAAAAAAACGACATAATTGAACCTATTACAACAATAAAAATAAAAAGCACGGTTGATCAGGAAGTGACACACAGGCATGTAGGCAGGTATGTAATACAACTTATTAATATATATCAAAAATCAACTGATTTTCCATCATGTAATCCTTTAAACTTAATTTGAACCTAATAATATTCTTAATGTTTTTCAGGTACACAGGGAGAAGATTATACAACTTTGGACCGAAGAAAAAACATATCTTTGAGTATTACTCTTTCGAAACAGCGGCAGTATGAGTATGACTTGAGAACTTTCTGTAAACCTGGTTATTCTCAAAGTGGGAGTCACTCTGTATTTTCCAATATTCGAGAACATCCATATCAGACATTGATAGCTATATAAAGATCTTATATTGAATACCTTGACTGTTTATACAACAAGTCAGTTGAAAATAGCCTGTCCTTTTTGAGAATTATTTTCAATAGGGTATTCTGGGAAGTCTGCAGCGCAAGCAGATTGCAATTGCGGGTGCCACCCCACACAACAATGCAATAGCGTATCACCGATTCTGCTAGAGATCTATACAGCATAAATAAATTTTGTGTAGAGAGTATACTTCTTAAACTGAAAAACCTATACATTAGTAATCTCATTCTTTTCAAGATATATTCAGTTTGTTTATCCCATCGCATATGCTGATCGATAACAAGACCTAAATACTTCTTCACAGCAGTTTTCCTTATAGTTTGACACCGACACGAAAAACCCCCGCTACAATTGGGTTCATGCAATCTGAGAGTAACATTTTGCGGCTGGTCAGTTGAGTTGAGAGAAAATGCAACGAACTCAGTTTTCTCAACATTTAAACTGAGAAGGTTACTGTTCAACCAAATTCGTAACTTTTGGAGGTTTTCCTCTGCCGCACGATATACATGGTACCAACTTTCGCCTATAAATATCAGTGCTGTATCATCAGCATAACAAACAACATGACCAGCAAACTCTTTTATTCGAGTTAAATCATTAATGTAGATGAGAAATAAAATTGGTCCAGAACCGTGCCCTGAGGTATACCAGTATTTAAGTGCATTCTCTCGCTATGTTCCTTACCAACCTTGACAGTCTGAGTTCTTTCAGATAAATAATTTTTTATGAGTAGTAAGGCCTGCCCGCGCATCCCATATTTATACAATTTCTCCAGAAGAATCTCATGCGACACAGTGTCAAATGCCTTAGCTAAGTCGACAAATACCGCCAAACATTTCGAGGACTCGTCCAATGCTTCCACTATCTTTTTAACAAAATCTATTATGGCGCTTTCTGTATTTGAACCGTTAATAAAGGCGAACTGCCGTTCAGTTATGATACTATGTTTATTAAAAAATGATACAAGTCTTGACTTAAGCGTCTTTTCGAAGATTTTCGCGAAACAGTTGATTACGGATATTGGTCGGTAGTTATTCACCGAATTTCTGTTACCAGCCTTATAAACTGGAGTCACCCTTGAATCTTTCCACTGATGTGGTATGATTCCCTTTTCATAGCAGAGATTAATAATGTGGGCAATTGGTTTCGAGATAAATTCATGTAAGTTTTTTATGAGCTCCGAAGATAGACCATCTGGTCCAGATGAACAGCCATTTTTCAGTTTCGAAATCAAAATAATAACCTCATTCTCACTTACTGGCTCCAAAAACAAAGTAGACGACACGGAAGATTCGCTTAGGAAGTCTTCAGGTGTGTTGCATTTATCAATTTTTTCTGTCATATTCTTACCTACGTTAATAAAATATTCATTCAATAAATTAGCCTTTTCTTTATTATCTGTTACCATTTCTCCACTTTCCCTCATTATATTACTATTTTCTATATTAACCCTATCTTTTTTACCTGAAATGCTATTTATTACCTTCCATGTCTTTCCACAATTTCCATCAGCCTCATGCAACAAATTCTTATAGTATTCATTTTTTACTTGTTTGATCAAACTGTTAAGCCTATTTCTATATTGTTTGTACTCTCTTTCAAGATCATCTGAATATGCCCGCATCAATTTTTTCTTCATGTAATCCCTAGTTCTGATGGAATTTATCAACCTAAAGTAATCCGGTTTCAGTTTTACACTCTTATTATTACTAACATAGGTGTCGGTTGTCCTAGATATATACGTCTCTAATCTATCCATAAAAATATCATATGATTCCTGCGGTTCGGCACTGAAAACGACTTCGTGCCAGTTTTCCTCCCTAAGAAAAGACCTCAGTCTACTATAATTGATCCTTTTACATATTTTTGACTTTTCTTTTGATTTGGTGATGTTTGGTATTGAAAGGTAGATACCTATTGCGTAATGATCTGTTATACCATTATGAATGACAGAAGGATCGAAAATTATATCATCCAAGCTGCGATCCTTTCTAAGGTAAATGTGATCAATTATAGTGCCAGATTCATTCGTCTCCCTTGTAATTTCATTGATACACGAAATGAATCCGTACTCCAGCATAAGGTTCTGATATACATTAGCTGTTAGTGAATTTAAGTTCATTAAATCTATGTTTATATCACCCAGGAACAATTCCAAGGCTTGTGCATCAAAACAACGAAAATACTCCTCCAAATCTTTTAAATATAACTGTACGTCAGTTTGAAGGAGGTCTGTAAGAAGCAGTGATCCCGACATTAACATTTTCTCCCGAGTGATTGCTTGAAAAAGTCAACCTCAAAAGATTAGTCTCGGTTAAGTGAATGATTTGTGCATTAGCTGCTAAACAACTTCTAATATATACCACAAGACCATCGTTCTGATTAATGTTTGACTCATTGTAATACATAGTAAAATCTGGTATATTGAAATCACTCACCGGTTCCAATTTCCATGTTTCAGACAAAACAACAACATCTAATTTATCGATAACTTCCTGCAGATAAACAAGAAGTTCATCGAAATTTTTCTTTATACTACGTATATTGAAATGAACAAATCCCATGCCACGCACATTCCTGATCTTCCGCTCATCAAAACATTCATGTAAACTATTATATATTTTTGTCCTTATTTCCCTACAACCATCTAAAGTCTCCAAAATATCCAGCATTCAAACCCTGATTATCTACCAGCAAAATTCGCTGCGTTTGATCTGGTTCTCACGTAATGTCTTGCGTCACTCGGTATCTGTGCTCTGGTGTTCCTTCCAGCCGCAATCTGCACATGGGACTGAACCACTTCCCGGTTTCTAGGTTTCTGTCCTCGATGGATACTTCCCTCTGGAGCAGTGAGTGTTTTAGGGGGTAAGGGATTCCTTGACGTCTTCTATCTGCTATGTTGGGGCACCGGTGTTTGTGGTGCACTTGAAGGATTTCTGGGATATTCAACCTCCTGTTCAAGGTTTTCACAAGAGTGTGCAATACCATTCACAATAAGTTTATCCCCCCGTATATAACAGTCCTGGTTTTTTTCTCTCTCAATTTTGAGGTGTTTCCGGAGTATATTATGTTCTTCACGTGCTTTTGGCTTAAATCGTGCGATATTCTAATATTCGTCCCCTTTAGTTTTTTTTTATTTCTCAAAATCTCCTGCTTTTTCAGGAAACTAATGAATTTAATCTTCACCGGACAATTGTTGTTTTTCCCCAAGCAATAGAAATCATCCACATCTGATTTTCTCAAACTTACACCCCAATCGACCTTCCAGATCAGATAAGACAAAATCAGAGAAATATCTTCAAAATTTTTATCCAAACCAAACACAACAATACAATTTTTTCTGTGCTCTCTTTCCAATACCTCGTTCCTCTCGCTCAGGAACTTATTTTCTGCCTCGAGCTGACTCACTCTAAACTTGAGAGAGAACTTGAGAAAACTTCTAACGAATATGAAACATAAAAAATCGGAAAATATACGCAATTGTTTGCAGTCGTTATCCTCAAGTAAACTCTAACATATACACCTATTGACACTACTGCAAAATCTCACGCCAAATATCTAATGATGCCGTTTTCAGGGTGATAACCTGAGGAAATTGAACTTGACCCAAATAGAAATAAAACATTCTGAAATAGGTAGAGACAGATGAAAAAACCTTAGACAGCACCAATAGTTTATTACATCGGTATATACAGTGTGTTTGGTCATGACTTAGCAATAATTTGAGGGCATCAAATATACCTAATTTTATCGACAAAAACACCCACATTGAGAAGTTTACCTCCTAAGTTTTGGAATAGCCCCCCTTTTAAATTTACTTTTTTATTTTCGTTGACCCTTCCAAATAATATCGATTTCTTTGGGCACTAAGGTCCCACAGATGTGAAAAAAATGTTTTTCGAAAGATGATAGTACAACCTTTCATTAAAGTAGAACAATAAGAAAACATTCAACTTGAAAATTTCATAAAAAAATTCTTTTCCGCAAATCGTTAGGAAATTGTGACATTCCTGTCAAAATTTCTTGAAGAAAAAGTCAGGACTTCCTTACTGTAAGGAAATGTCATTTCCTTACTGTAAGGAAATGATATTTCCGTACAGTTGTTAGTGTAGGTACTACATAAATGGTAGAAAAGTAATTTGTTCTTCATGGTAATTTGAGAGTTTCTGGAACAAATATTTTTATCAATAAACGTAATAGAACTATTCAAAAAGGATATTCGTAACTTGTTTCATTTGGATCTGCCCTATTTCGTTCACAATGAACCAAAATTCTCAGGCACTTCCCTCACGTAAACACATCTGACAGTTCTCATTAATTTTCCGATGAGAATGACATCGAAAATTATGCAATTAAGAAATGTCAAAAATTCGGGAATTTTTTTAAAAATGTTCAATATCTGTCGAATTTTAAAACGATTTGCGGAAAAATAGTATGTTACCTCGTAGGAAAAGCCACATTCCTGGACTCAGTGTTGCTAAGTCGAGGCGCAAGCCGAGACTTAGCAATCTTCACAGTCGTCCAGGAATGTTAAGCTTTTCCTACCCGGTAAACAATGTTCTATCAACAAAATTTTAGTCGAAAATGCACCGATTTTCTTAGTAAATCCGCAGTAGTACAAGAACTAGCACATTGAAGTATAATTTTTTTTCAATGATTCAACATACAAGGATATCAGCTACAAAACAACACCTACGTCATTTCTGATGTAAAATACTTAATTTGAGAGTTATTGCTGTTCGAACATGACCACTACGCGAACGCCCCAAACTTTTTTTTTAGCTACAGGTCGTCATGAGGGCCACTGCCTGTCTACAAAGCAGAGGCGGCCATTTTGAGCAATTTCTACGATTAATTTGTTTGTCCGATCATTAAAAATTATAGAAAGTACGGTTCAGAGGTTTATTCTATGTTATCAATTTTCATAAGCATAAGCAATTGAAGAGCTCGGAGCAATAACCGGGTAACTCCATTTTCTAATGATACCGATATATCATATTCAATCTGCTAATATCCAACGTACGCAACTTTCGGTGCAACAATGGGGCAAATCCAGCGCTTTTGTAAGGAGATTCAATCAAAATGGACTTACTTGAATGTATATTTCGGCGTAAAAATCAGGCAAATCCTGAAGTTTTTCCTCATTTCTCAACATTTCATGAAAATGGAGTTAACCGGTTATTGCTCCGAGGTCTTCAATTACTTTCTACTTATGTAACTTACAGAAACTATGTTGGTATCGTTTTGTAGCTAATACGAGTATCATTGCGTGTTAGCTCATTGAGAAAAATATAAACTTCAATGTGCTAGTGCTTGTACTATTAGGGATTTACTAGGAAAAAAATATTTTTTATGACATTTCTGAGTTAAATGTTATTATATTGTTCCACTTTAATAATAGGTGGTAGTATCATTTTTCAAAAAACCTTTTTTTCACATCTGTAGGACCTTTATGTTAAAAGAAATTGATATTATTCAGAAGTGTCAACTAAAATAAAATAGTAAATTTAAAATGGGGGCCACTCCAAAACTGAGGGGGTGAACTCCCCAATGTGGATGTTTTTGTCGATAAAATTAGGTATATTTGATGCCCTTAAATTATCGCTTAGTCAACACTAAACACACTGAATGTGCACAGTGTCAATCACTATCAGGGTGTCAACAACTGAACCTCTCAACCTACCTCCATACAAAAATGCGACGCATAATAACAGCATATGTTTCGTTATAAACAGTCTGCCAGCCCCTCTGAGTACTTCTATAGGACCAGGTTTTTCTTCTTTATCGCTTGATATATCATCTTGACGGATACTTTTTGGCAAAATGAGAAAAACTATAAACTGGCCCCTCCTATTCCCAGCAATATGAACAGAAGCAGTAGACGAGTTTTGGTATCCACTGATGCTATTCCGGAGAAGAGAAAAAAAATGAGCATATTTCCAATGATCATGCTGGAACAAATAACACACAATGTTTAAGGATATTACAAATTTAAGAAAAGTCCTGAGCAAAAGCTTTTGAGCGGTCGTTCTTTGGTGGAGTAATAAGACTATTATCTCAAATTTTATATTCGATTTGAGATTGATACCAAATGTATAAATGCAGAATCTCAGCACAATCGGAATTATATTCAGAAAATAATCTTAAAAATGAAATATGTAAAAAAATACATAATTACAAAAATTAAATTCTATGGTTCTGATGATGGATCGGATATTCTGTTATGAAAATACATATACTTATAAAGATTCTTCTTTCAATATTCCAATTGAATTTGGCCAAAAAATTTTGCATTAATATTCTGTATATCAATCTTCATACACAAAATGAATTTCACTCGAATCGGATATCCCGTTATGGAAATAGAAAGATTTTTTTTCAATATTCCAATTGAATTTTCTATAGTTCTATTGAAACTAGAGCTACGAAATCTTGGATGAATATTCAGAATATCGATCTCCATTCACAAAAAAAATTCACTCGAATCGGATATATTTTTTTGGATATAAGTATGAAGTTTCTTTTTTCCAATATTCCAATTGAATTTTCAATGGTTCTGTTCACACTATGGCTACAAAATTTTGCATGAGGCTTATTATCAGCATCTTACATTTGGCTGTAACATTTCATTCCGATTGGTTTCGTATTTTCTGAGATATTGAGGAAGAAAAATATTGAATGGCCAAATTTTTTTTCCATAATAGGATATCCGATATCCTGGTCAAAGTGTTAACAGAATCATAGAAAATTCAATTGGATTATTGAATAGAAGAATCTTTATATTTCCATAACAAGATATCCGGTTCGAGTGAAATTTATTTTGTGAATGAAAATTGGAATACTGAATACTCCTGGAATATTTAAAGAGAATCGCATCATCTGAACCGCAGAATTTAATTTTGTTACCGTCGATCTCAAAATGTGTGATTTTAATGTGTACGAAATTGATCATTAATGACCCATTTTAATGCTCAATTTCGGCTATTTTAATGTACAATCCTCATGGCAACCGTTCGCAAAGTATTCAGAAGCACTACGAGAAATGTCAAAACTCTACTGGAACATAGACACATAGAAATTTTTCCGCCAACCTCGAAATAAAAGGTGTTTTTAATGTGTACAAAATTGATCATTAATGACCCATTTTAATGCTCAATTTTTTTAGCCATTTTAATGTGCAATCCTCATAGCAACCGTTCACAAAGTATTCAGAAGCACTACGAGAAATGTCAAAACTTTACTGGAACATAGAAACATAGAAATTCCTTTACGTCAAATGTATGTCTTGTGCGAATTGAGAATGTATTTCAATCAAGTATTTATACATTATGCATGTTGAGATCGGCGGAAAAATCTTGTAATAAACTCGGTTATTAATCGAGCGACTAATGGTCTCGAACTATTAACGCGTTCGCTCCGCTCACGCATTAAAATATCTTGACCATTAATCGCTGTCTTCAATAACCTAGTTTATTAAATAACTATTATTATGTCAAATGTAAGTCTTGTGCAAAATGAAAATGTATTTCAATCAAGAATTCATACACAATTCATATTGAGATCGTCGGAAAAACCTTGTAATCATCTAGCGACTAATGGTCTCGAACTATTAACGCGTTCGCTGTCATTATATAACCTAGTTCATTGAATAACTATTAATTAGTGATTCTTTACATACTTCATTTTTTGAATAATTTCCATAATATACTTGATCGTGCTGAGATTTTGCATTTATATATAATCTCAAGTCCTATACAAAATGTTGAGGCAGGCAATAACATTATTGCTCCACCAATGAACGAGCCCTTAAAAGCACCTGCTCAGACCTTTTTTTCTTACAAATTATTTTATTAAAGTTTAAATCCAAATAAAAGGAACTACAGTGGAACTTCCCTATAACGAACGTCTGTATAACGAATTTCGTACAAGATATTGCACCTTGAATCCAAATTCCATGTAAAAAACACCATCTTAAACGAAGTAAATTCTCTCTATAGCGAAATATTCAAGGAACATCATTCTTTGAATGGGTATTGGTGAGTTATAATGGTGTTTTTCTTCCGAAAATTTTCCGGACGTACCTAATAAATCCTGTACTTAAATTTAATCATGACGGCGGGTAGAGATATTTCTGAAACAGTTTTAAATACAGCCCAGGGTGCTGGATGTTTGGTTTCAATCTAGCCATTACTTAAGCAAGTGCTTAAGTTAGAATGATAAACTTAAATTTTACAGTGAAGGCGACCGCGACATTGACGACTATAGAAACAAATTTTCTGTATAACGAAATTTCTTTATAACGTTTTTTTTTGCGGATTTAGCGCTTTCGTTGTAGAGAAGTTCCACTGTACAGTGCATCTCATTTTGGGTGAGACAGCCAGGTTTCTTGCTTGGTATTTAAGATAGAGCCTTGCGGCTTACTTTTACATGAAACGCAAGTTGATCAAATTATATAATGCATAACTGTTTCCGTTCAAAAGATACAGGGCGATTTTGGAAATTTTTACTTTTCGGACCCTTCCTTTATCTCCGAAGTTATTAGAAATAATGCTGAGCTAAAAACTACGTATAGTCCGTTCACGAAAGTTTGAGCGCATAGTAGGCGTTTGTTTATTTATCTGAAGTTGGCAGTATTTGCTGTCAAAACGTAAAATAAAGTCAACGTTGCCGAATGTACCCTGCCTCGTCCGACGAGCTTGAGAGTTATCAGAGAACTCTATGTTATATTGACAACATTGCGTATCAATCTGACAAGAAAATAAATAACATAACCTAAAATTTCAAGTAGGACAGGAACGTGAAAACCGCAAAGCTCTATCTTAAATAACAAGCAAGAAACCTGGCTGTCTCACCCAAAATGGGATGCACTGTACATATTAAAATTCAAAATTATTTTGAATTATTTACCTTAGCTGTAACATGGCCCAAAATATGCCACAATTCCTAGACATTTTTTCTTTGGGAGTATTGATAATTAGGTAATTTCCTTGACCTGTCCATATTAATGCTGCTCCTACACCAATGACTACGCTCATAGCATAAATGGCATACTCTACTGGGTAGAGAAAAGTGGCTGTATAACCTCTGAAAACCCAAAGTGCTGTACAATGTTATATCAATTTTATAGCATTCTCCACTGGAAAAACTGGTGCGCAGTGAGTGCATATTATTTTTTTTTCATTGCAGAGTCCGGCACTCAAAGTGTAACCAGTTTCAAACCATAGCGCACCTACTGACATTAGCTATTCAGAAATTTGCTGATTGATATAGGTACTCTGTTCACGAAAGGTTGAGCACATAGTAGGCGTTTCTTTATTTATCTGAATTTCTGTATTTGCTGTCATAACGTAAAATAAATTCAATGTTGCCGAATGTACCCGGCCTCGTCCGACGAGCTTACGAGTTATCAGACAACTCTATGCAATATTGACAACATTGCGTTTCAATCTGACAGAAAAATAAACATCATAACCTAAAATTTGAATATACACAGTGGAATATGTCAAATTATCATGGCCAACCGACGGCTCAACCTTTCGTGAACGGACTATACCTATAGTCCGTTCACGAAAGGTTGAGCGCATAGTAGGCGTTTGTTTATTTATCTGAAGTTGGCAGTATTTGCTGTCATAACGTAAAACGTCAACGTTGCCCAATGTACCCGGCCTATACTACTATATAGTCCGTTGACGAAAGGTTGAGACGTCGGTTGGCCATGGAAATTTGGCATATTCCACCGTGTAGATAAATAACAAATGCCTACTATGCGCTCAAACTTTCGTGAACGGAGTATAGATATGAGTATTGTTTACAAGTTCACCAGAACATTTTGCTAAAAGTTAACGCAAAAGATAGTTATTTTTGTACCTCTGATGTCAAAAAACTTGACTTTTTTCATCACTATGGATGCGCAAATGATTACTTTTTTTCAGCGTTAAAAATAGTATTATGCAACGAGCGTATAATGATAGCTATTATTCAATAGGTGAAGTTTAAGCAACGAGCAGTAGGCGAGTGGTCCAAATCATCGAGTGAATAACAGCCATTCTACGCGAGTGCAGCTTAGGTACTATACTTTATCCACGACTACTGAATCTATTTATTGAAGGTTTTAACATTTGGTGACCGCCTTAGACTAAGTCTAGGGATATAGTCTAAGGTGACCTCGACAAGACTCTTCTATGACAAGCGTGGAAAAAGTCAAGTTGACATTATGAGAAATTTTTGGAAAACAGGAGCCTATTGCACCAAAATACTTCGTACTTTGCATTCTGACCACTTTCAAAAGTGAAAATTAGTAATGTGAAAAAAAGTGAAAAGTTGCGAAGTATTTGGTGCAATAGAGCCCTGGTCATTGTATATTTTGTAATCGAAAATGCTTTAATTGATATAATAAGAATAGATTTGGCCCTCGATTGACAAGGTATACCCATATTTGTTAGTTGGAGTACTTTAGAATACTGAAGAAATACCAATTTAAAGAATATATAATTTTCCGCCGACCTCGAAATAAAAGGCAATTTTAATGTGTACGAAATTGAACATTAATGACCCATTTCAATGTTCAATTAATGCTGTATTTTAATATGCAACGCTCATGGGAAACGTTCACAAAGTATTCAGAAGCACTACGAAAAATGTCAAAAATTTTATTATGTCAAATGTAAGTCTTGTGCAAAATGAGAATGTATTTCAATCAAGAATTCATACACAATTCATATTGAGATCGTCGGAAAAATCTTGTGATCAACTCGGTTATTAATCGAGCGACTAATGGTCTCGAACTATCAACGCGTTCGCTCCGCTCACGCATTAAAATATCTTGTCTATTAGTCGTTGTCTTTAATAACCTAGTTGATTAAATAACTAATTATATATAATATTCGTTTTATGATTTCTAGAATAAAGCCTACATCTTTTTTAACAGTTTTTAGAATTGCATGAATTGTATTTTAATAAGTAGTGAATAACCTACATATAGCAAATCGCTCCTATAATCATTGAATATTTGGGACCTATAAGCGATATAGTGCTGGGTGCAAACCAATTGACGATGGCAAACGAAATGTAGATTATAGCAAGGCTAAGGTAACCATCCGCATGAAAATGAGGATCTTCTTTCTTTGCTCCTTCTGAAATAGTTTTCTGGAAAGAATAAAAAAATAATTGAGAACCACAGGAAAGTCGAAACATCAAGTAAAGCAGGTGCTTTTTAGAGCGCTCCTTCATTCAGCTCCTTCAATAAGGCTATTACATACCCCAAAATTTAGTATAGGACTTGAGATAGATACTAAATACAGGGTGTTACATAATGGTATGCCTCAACTTAAGGGGATGAATCTACGTATAATTTCAAGAAAACTATACCTAACTCCTGCAGTTTTTGAGATATTCAATCCAAATTTGGAATGCGAGCTATTTTGAATAGTTTCCATCATTGTATGTCCTGAATCTTAACTAGAATCTACAGGATGTTTTCTTTTCCGGAGCCATGTCTCCTTTTACCCTCTCAAACATTTCTTGTGGTAAGCCACTGATCAGCTTAAAATCAATTTTTGATATCTTCTTTCAATTCAGAAACTCCTGTAATTTTTTCGTATATCTAACCGTTTTCGAGTAAAAATTTATTGAACTATTATAGTTTAATATTGAATAAGCTTAAATTGAATCTCAGATGACGAGCTATCGAAATAAATGCTAATTTTGGGCATACCTATCGAGTATTTCCATTATTTTTGTTATTTAGCGAAAACGGTTAGAGATATGAAAAAATTGAGATCGTTTTCGGCTCAGAATTCGAAAATTACATACATTTGAACAAAACGATATTAATGAACAAAAATCCCGCAGACCTTCTAGAGAATTGTGATGAAATTATGGCAATGTATGATTTATTGAATGAAGTTATTTCGAAAAAAAATTGATAACTCACCATAATAACGCCCAAACATTGAAAAGATGTGAAAAGTAACATGAAGGCAATGCTCAAAATCCAAACATTTAAAAACCCCTTATCGATTTTCATTCTGAAAAAATATTACTGACATCAAAGATTATGAAGTCTTTGATTGACAAAAGACATAGACCTAGATCTATGACAAAAGATGAATACTAAAATTAATCATTTACATAGAATTTATAAATTTGTTTAGTAAATCTATGATCATTTACAATTCACAACTATGTTCCAAAAGGTTGTGTGCCGGAACATATGAATTAAAATTTAAATGTTTAAAAAAATTTTTAGAAAAGGTGCTTTTGAATGTTCGTTTATTGTTTATTGGTGGAGCAATAATGCTATTATGTACTTCAAAAAATGTTGTATGGGACTTGAGATCCACGCTCAGTATATGACTGCAAAATCTTAACACGATCGGAATTATATTTGGAAATTATTTCAAAAATCAATAATTGAATTAAAAAATTTGAATTACTAGGTCACAAAATGAATTTCACTCGAACCGGATTCTTGTTATGGAAATATAAAGATTCTTCTTGCCAATAATCCAATTAAATTTTCTATGGTTCTGTTAACACTTTGGTCACAAAATTTTTCATGGTACATATTATGGATATGGACATGTTTCATTTGGCCGCAAAATTAAATTACGATTGGCTCCGTTTTGTCTGAGATATTGAGGAACAGAAATTTTGAATGGCCTTATTTTATGGAACCCGTGCGATTTGGCTCGTTTGCGAACTTAACCACGGCATTTGGGAACCGAACTCACCCTGAAAATCTCAATTCAAATCAAGTCTCTAGGACAATCCCTTATATAAATTTCAGGATGGTTTGAGAGCTATAATACATGATTACCGAGTCGTTTTTGAATCAGGTTGTTAATTTTAAATCGATTTAGTAGAGTTTCAATTATTTCATTTTTCTGTTCCTTTTTCTGCTTTGATTTTTTTTCATTTCAGATTCAGAATTTCGAAGGCACCTTGGAGAGGATTTTCGTATATTTTGTTAGACTCTATATAGAAGAAATCCTTCAATATTCAAATAATTTTTTTAAGTTTTATTTTTGTAAGAACGGCGAGACAGGGTTTTTTCCACTGAGGTTTTTCCCTGAGCTCTCATCATACGAAAAAATGGTATGGTACCTCGTTTTGCTCTAACCTCAGTTAGGGATTTTTATTTTTGTTTTATGCATTGTATTATGTTAGCTCTTGATTTTCTAGAGAATATATAATAACCTTGATGAAGTATACTCACTCAAATTTGAATTTGGACATTAGTTTACTCCCAAAGAAGCAAACAATGGGAACAAATAAAGATAAGATTTCAAATTTTGAATGGATTAATCAAAAAGTCAACAGTAAAAGTATTTTTCTGAGAACCTTTTACCTCTTTGTAAATGTTGTACCTGAAAAGGACACTATAAGGTACCTGAGTCAAAAATCACAATCCCATTTAGGTAATGGAGTTTTCTGAAAAATTGGGATAGGATAGAATAGCTTTTCAGTTTGAATCGATCCGTTTAGAAAGTGTCAATCAAGATTTACAAGCCGAAATTGAAGGCTAGTTTATAATACCAGCTCTTAGCATAATGTTCAAAATCTACTTAGTTTTCAAATTTCCTCTCCTTAGTTTGTAGGGTTTCATATTATGTTTTAATGACCCCATCATCGACAGTTGATATACCTACCTATTGTCACTTGTAAGAAAGTCTATCATAATTTAATGTTATCATTATTTTATCATTAAATTATAATTTACTCTTTCTAAACTGACCAATATATTATTAGAATTATATAGTTATACGATTCATAAATAAGTTATGTTGAAATATAAAATTTATTCTATTATATACTCATTTATAAACAAAGTGCAAAGCTTCAGAAAATTATAACTCGACGAAAAAAATGAACCAATGATATTAACTTATCCTCTGAAATGCACCGTCATACGCTTATCCAGAAATATCAATTTTTATGTTGAAAAACATGGTCAAGGACAATAATATTTTGGAAACAATAATGAAATCCATGTGGATGTGATGTTTATAATAAAGGTCTATATTTCTGGAAATATTCATTGTAGTTTCACTGCACTACAATAAATTAATACAAAGCTTGATTGTTCAATGAATTATATTACTCAGGTATAGCTTTTTTGTTATTTTTCCTTTTTCTTAGATTTCTGTTTTCCTTCAGATTTCAAACAATTTAGCCAAATATTCAGATGACAGTCTTATTGATAAGCTCGAAGATGGTTTTTCAGGTTATTCGTTCAGTGAGATGAATTAATTCTATATTTATATCGTTCATTGTAATTTTGTACAGACATTTGGTTTTTTATTATTCTATAAAATGAAAAGGTATTGTTTCAATAAATAATTCTTGGTTTACATTGGTATCTTCCCTGTAATATAAACCCACATTTCGAACTAAAAATAATAACAAAGCATTTCATCAATTCGATTAATCGGAAATTAATACTGTCTGACAACAAATTTTGAACTTAATCAATTCTTCGTTTTATAATCTCTGGCGATTGAAGATTTTTCAACCAAGATGGTCACTAAACAGAACTTTATTATACGTTGAATACGTGGATAAAACTGCTTCATTGATTGATTCGCCATTTTCGATATACTCAGTTGCTACTATACACATACAGTAAAACTTCCCTATAATGAAAGCGCTAAATCCGCAAAAAAAATCGTTATAGAAAAAATGTGTTTCTATAGTCGGCAATGTCGCGGTCGACTTCACTGATAAATTTAAGTTTATCATTCAAACTTAAGCACTTCTTTTAGACATTTTCGCACAACTTTCACACTAGCGTAATCGTTAGATTGAAACCAAACACCCAGGGGTGTATTTAAAACTGTTTCAGAAGGATCTCTCTGCCTGCCGTAATGATTTAGTTTAAGGTCGGGATTTATTACGTACGTCCTGAAAAATTTCGGAAAAAACCCACCCTTATACCTTCCTACCAATACACATTCAAATAGTGATGTTATACCTACAGAGAAATTCGTTATACAGACGTTCGTTATGGGGAAGTTCCACTGTGATTCATTATTGCATGTCGCAACTGCTGAGTTTATATGGAAATATAACGCAAACTGGAAAATGTTTGGAAAAAACGCTTAACATTGGAATAAATTGAACTTCTTTCTTCTGAACCTAGTTGGAAAAGATATATCAGAAAACCCTTCGGCTCGAAAACTGCTTAACTGCTTTTTCTGCAGCAGTCGTATGCTTTTTTTGGGAGCTACTTCTTCCTATCGGCAGCAATGGCACACACAAATATTAAGTTTGCTGGTGTAGTAGCAATAATGAACGAAAAGAAAGTCAACAAAACCAATCTGTTGTAAATGGGAAACTTTTTAGGTTCTCATTCCCAGTCTCTGAAACAGAAATAATTAAAAAATTTTGATTAAGATGAAATTCTTCTCCGAAAATCTTTGCTCTAATTTGTCAGGTGCAAATTGGTTTTGAAAAAATTGTTGCCTAACAGTAAAACTAAAAAAGGAAATAAATGAAAAAGAAATTCAAATATCAATTAGACTGCAAATGAAAAAACACTGATATAGACACCGAAACGTTACATTATCCTTTTCATTTATTTCCTTTTTTAGTTTTACTGTTAGGCAACAATTTTTTCAAAACCAATTTGCTCCTGACAAATTAGTGCAAAGACTTTCGCAGGAGCATTTCATCTTGATTAAAAATTTTTAATTACAGTGTAACTTCCCTATAACGAAATCGAGAAATCCGCAAAAAATTTCGTTATACAGAAGTTTTTTTTAGTGTCAAGTATCGAAACAAGCAATTGCATTTTTTATTGTGAATTGATGTACATACTCAAAAAGGTGTGTGAGTGCATTTCTAACAGCTTACAGCTTACAGGTGTATAGGTACGTATACGATACATAGCTAGCGATTTTTTGGGCAAATGATTCTTAATTTTTGTCTGAGTGGTACAATTGAAAAACATTTTATTCTCATAAAAAAACTTCGCATTTTCTCACAGATTAAAAATATTTTCCGGAACCCCTTCAATGGACCGGAAAGCGGGACGACACGTTTTAGAGGCTTGAAGTACCTCCTCTTCACGATTTGGTTTTTCGGCGAGTTGCTCCTCAAAATTAACGCTGCCGGTATAATAACTGCCATCATAGTGATCCCGAACACCGCATTTGACAATGTTTAACATGTCCTTTTCAGTTGGAAGTTAATTTGTTACAATATCTACATCGACATTAACGAAATCATCCAAAGTAACCGTCATTATCAACATTTCCAGCTGAATCCAACGTTTCGGAAGGATTTATCCGCCCGCCGTTATGGTTTAGTTTATGGTCGGGATTTATTACCTACGTCCGGCATAATTATGGAAAAAACCCACCCTTATACCTTTTTACTAATACCAATTCAAAGAGTGAATATTTCGTTATAGAGAGAATCTACTTCGTTTTAGAGGGTGTTTTCAACAAGGAATTTGCGTTCAACGTGCAATGTCTTGAACGAAATTCGTTATACAGAGAAATTTGTTATACAGACGTTCGCTGTAGGAAAGTTCCACTGTATTTCTGTTTCAGAGACTGGGGGTGAAAACCTTTAAAGTTTTCTAGAAATGCAGAATCCTCCCAGATTATATTTCAATCGATATGGGAAATGGATATTCCGTCAAAAAAATGTTCAAAAACAAATTTTTTCTATAATTTTGAGTTATCGCTTTAAATCAGGATAATCCATAACAATAAATTTAGAAACAATATTACTCAAATACCCTCACTACCCCTTCTTTGCTCAGCAGACCCCCACTTCTCCAATGGGTATATAATGACCAACAAAGTAGATGACAACAAGTTGAATTTTTCGATTCTACGAAATAAGTGCCCTTTTGGATATTCCTCCTTTTTGACCACAAAAGTTGTTTGTACCTTGAGGTATTGTGACTTTGCGCAGCCCCTACTTTCTCTTGAGGTAACGAAAGAGCCAAGAAACAGTTTTAAATTGTTTGTGTTAAAAATATTGTCAGTACAAGTCATACAACTGTGCTCAACCAGATAGTACCTGTGAATAATTATGGTTATTTCATACTATAAGAGGACAAAAATGTATTTTGTCTTTTGGTTGCATAAGATTCGTAAGGTGAGTACTTTTCTTTATTTCATATTAAATACATTGTTTTCTTGATTTTATTTTTTCGAAATATCTTTTAACGAGAAGAAAAATTTTTTTTTGTTCTGCGGATATTGAAATTTTTTTAATCCATTCAGGGCCTGTTATTCAAATAATATTTAAATATTTGACGATTGAATTTATTTTCGCGCCACTCTCGCGTTAAAATATCTTGATCATCAGTCGCTGTCGTTAATAACCTAGTTGATCAAATGACTAAGTGTTAATAATTGCCTTTGCAACATATAATATACCAAACATTTCAGCTTTTATAAAATAACGAAAGTATTGAATATATTTCAATTCGAAGGGTGGCTGAGAAAGGGTGACAACAGTACTAACTGTCTACCGATGGACGATGTGATTTCTATTATTCTCAATTTCTCAAGATGAAATATATGAAAAATTGACTTAAATTTTGAATTATTAGTTATTTGATCAACTAGGTTATTAGAGATAGCGATTAATGGTCAAGATATTTCGCTCCGCTCACGCATTAATAGTTGGAGACCATTAGTCGCTCAATTAATAACCGAGTTGATTACAAGATTTTCCGACGATCTCAATATGAATTGATTATGAATGCTTGAGTGAAATACATTCTCATTTTGCACAATACTTACATTTGACATAATCAAATTTCTATATAATTTCTTTTAAAGTTTAGTAAAGGATCATTTTATACACCCCCGTGGATAAAATGATCCCTGGGGTAGAGGCAAAATGATCCCAGGGATCATTTTGTACTATAAGTTAATAAATATCAAATAAAAATTAAATAAAAAACTCTGCTGTTTATTTAAATGATAATATGTATTGTTCATAACAATTTCAGTATGTAAGCAAGTTACACAAAACAAAAATATTCGATGGGTTGAAAAAAAATATTTTTCTTGGGCGTTTCTCAAAGTCGAGTGAAATTCATCCACCACATTCTTATTAAAACCTCGCGCACGCATTGTAATGTCTGGATGTCTACGTCTAAATCCACGAAGCCATTCAAGTCCAGCTTTTCCTTTAGCTTCGGAAAATTGATGCGGTAAATTATTTCTTTCTGCCATTTTTGGTGAGCTGAGGTTAAGAAATCCTGGTCTGTCCGTATATTATTCTGGACTCCATGTCAACAAGTTCCAGTTCTTGTTCCAGGTTGAACACTGTTTGTTTGCTACCTAACTTTTTAGCTGAGCCTACAGCTATTTTATTTTTACCTTTGGCTCTTCTTTCTAATACCATCACAGGGACCTCAAATTATGTTCTCGCGGATTTGTAAGCCATACCATCTCTAATTCCTTTTGCATCATTGTTCTTCAGGTCTCTTTTGGCGATTAGTTTTATGTTTATAAATTCTCGGCATGATCTGTGAACAAAAACTATTTATGGGGTAAAATGATTCCAGGGATCATTTTAGACACACAGAAGGAATCATTTCACCCCAACTACCAAATTCCAAAATATCGATCAAAACAAAACCTTCACATATCGCGGGCGATGATCGAATATTGCTTCAATATTAGCTAACTCCTACTAATACCCGCAAATAAAACAACATTTTAGTAAACACTTAGGCATGTAAAAAAAACGAAAGTACAAAAACATGCTTACCTTAGATCAGAGCCACACTTTTTGATTATTTTTTAATAAAATCACGCCAAGCACTCGCACCGCATTGATATTTTACAGGTAACTCGCAGGGGAACGTGTTTCATGTGTATTTGGATAGATGGTATAAACTGTTTCTGATTTACGGCGGGGGATCATTTGACCCTTAGGGATCGTATTACCTCACTTTCCCCTACCTAATATGTTCTGGAAGAGTTTTGATTTCTCGTACTGTTACCATGAGGATTGCACATTAAAATAGCATAAATTGATCTTTAAAATGATCAACTTCGTACACATTAAAATCAACTTTCATTTTGAGATGTACGGAAATAGTTAGTTAATCAACTAGGTTATTAAAGACATCAGTGACTAATGGTCAAGACAATGCGTGAGCGGAGCGAACGCGTTAATAGTTCGAGACCATTAGTCGCTAGATTAATAACCGTGTTGATTACAAGATTTTTTCGACGATCTCAACATGAATAGTGTATAAATTCTTGATTAAAATACATTCCCATTTTGCACTCACATTTGACAAAATGAAATTTCTATGTTCCAGTAGGTAGAGTTTTGACATTTCACGTAGTGCTTTTGAATACTTTGTGTACGGTTGCCATGAGGATTGCACATTAAAATGGCTAAAAAAATGATCATTAAAATGGGTCATTAATGCTCAATTTTGTACACATTAAAATCACCTTTTATTTCGAGGTCGGCGGAAAAACGAATTTAAGAGTCAATATTTCACCCCTTTGTCAACTATTACATCAAAACCACTGTGGCCCAAGTTCAGTAATAGTTTTTTCCGCCGACCTCGAAATAAAAGGTGCTTTTAATGTGTACGAAATTGAGCATTAATGACCTATTTTAATGCTCAATTTTTTAGCCATTTTAATGTGCAATCCTCATGGCAACCGTACACAAAGTATTCAGGAGCACTACGAGAAATGTCAAAACTCTACTGAACATAGAAACATAGAAATTCCTTTACGTCAAATGTATGTCTTGTGCGAATTTAGAATGTATTTCAATCAAGTATTTATACACTATTTATGTTGAGATTGTCGAAAAATCTTGTAATAAACTCGGTTATTAATCGAGCGACTAATGGTCTCGAACTATTAACGCGTTCGCTCCGCTCACGCCTTAAAATATCTTGACCATTAGTCGCTGTCTTTAATAACCTAGTTTATTAAATAACTATTGATAATAACTCCGTTTCGTTTATCTATAGAAAGTTTTCTGTCGTGAGACATTTATCTAGAAAGAATTAGTTCAGCGAATATAGCATTTATTTTTCTTTTAATGACCCACAGAAATTTGATTTGATAAATCGATAGGGGGACATAAAAACTGTTAATGTCAGATTTCCGAAGTGACCCCCTCTGGTTTTGAGGAAATCCGAAAAAATTTTGAAATGCGTTTTTCTCGGAATCCATGGGTTTTAGAGAGAAGTTTATTCAACAAAAAATGTGATGGACATTGTTATCTACATATTATCTCTTTAGAGCGAAGTCGTACGACTCGAAATACAAAAAGTAGGTGGAGCTAATGTATCAAAAAATTGGTTGTTTGGCATTTTTGTTAAAAATAAATAAACTTTTTGTAGTAATATATATGGAAAAGCGGTTTGTCACAAAATTATCTACATTTTTCGTTCATACAATTATTTTGTAAAACTCACCGTTATCGAGCAGGAGCTTGTCAAAGTGTTAAAGTTGTACATTATGTGCAGCGCCGATCCGTTAACTATGCTGCGCCTACAGCTCGCCTACAGCTCGTTAACGTTAAGTTTCACAAAAAAAACTGTTCAGATAAAAAATCTAGATTATTTTGTGACGAACAACTTTCCTATTTACATTACTGCAAAAAAAATTATTTATTTTTAACGAAAATGACAAAAAAACACTTTTTTATGCTTTACCACCTACTTTTTGTATTTCAAGTCATACGACTTCGCAACAATGAGATAAAATGTAGATAACAATGTACTCTACATTTTCTCTAAAACCCATAGATTCCGAGGAAAACGCATTTCAAAATATTTTTGGATTTTCTCAAACCGGGGGGATCATTTCGGAAATCTGGCATTAACATTTCTTCAGATTTCTGTGGGTCATTTTTCGAAAAATTCGTATTGTTTCGTGCTTTATTCACTGTAGTGAATAAATAGTTTCCTTTGCTACCTATATACCAATTATACAGTGGGTTTGGTCATGACTTAGCGATAATTTAAGGTCATCAAATATACCTAATATTATCGACAAAAACACCCAAACTTGGAGGTTTACCCCCTCAGTTTTGGAGTAGCCCCCATTTTAAATTTACTTTTTTATTTTTGTTGACCCTTCCAAATAATATCGATTTCTTTCGACATAAAGGTCCTACAGATGTGAAAAAAATATCTTTTGAAAGATGATACTACCACCTTACATTGTAGTATAACAATTTAAGAACATTCAACTCGAAAACGCCATAAAAAAATTCTTTAAAAAAGTTCATAGTGAAAATATGTACTGATTTTCTTAGTAAATCCGCAATAGTACAAGAACTAGCACATTGAAGTATAATTTTTTTTCAATGATTTAACACGCAAGGAAATTAGCTACAAAACAACACTCACATCATATCTGTAAGCTACATAAATTTGAGAGTTATTGCTGCTCGAACATGATCACTACGCGAGCAAAAGACACAAGACAGGTCGCCATGAAGGCCACTGCCTGTCTACAGACCAGAGGCGGCCATTTTGAGCAATTTTTATGATTAATTTGTTTGTTTTATCGTTGAAAATTATCGAAAGTACAGTACTGAATTTTTTTTTATTTTATCAATTTTCATAAGGGTCATGTTCGAACAGCAACAACTCTCATCATGTAACTTACAGAAATGATGTGAGTGTTGTTTTGTAGCTTTTGTCCTTGCGTGTTGAATCATTGAAAAAAATTGTACTTTAATGTGCTAGTTCTTGTACTATTGCGGATTTACTGAGAAAATCAGTACAAAATTTCACTATGAACTTTTTTAAAGAATTTTTTTATGGTGTTTTCAAGTTGAATGTTTTTATATTGTTATACTTCAATGAAAGGTGGTAGTATCATTTTTCAAAAAACATTTTTTTACATCTGTAGGACCTTTATGTCCAAAGAAATCGATATTATTTGGAAGGGTCAACGAAAATAAAAAAGTAAATTTAAAATGGGGGCTACTCCAAAACTAAGGGGGTAAACATCCAAGTTTGGGTGTTTTTGTCGATAATATTAGGTATATTTGAGGACCTTAAATTATCGCTAAGTCATGACCAAACACACTGTATTTTACTTTTTGATATGAATTGCCAAACTTGAACCTGTCTGTTTTCTGTGATTTTTTTCTATTTGAATAATAGAGAAACTGCAAACAACTAAATTTTCGAAATATTTTCAGATAATTGCTGATTTACAGTTCTGGATAAAGGTACGGACCTTTTCCCAGGAAGAATTAGATTCGAGACTTAGGGCAGCAGTGAAAAGAGGAACCGAAGACGAGACAATCAAGATGCTGAAAAGTGGGGCTAATCCAAATAAAACAGACCACAAGGGGTTCGCCGTTTTGCATGATGCTGTAGAATTTGGACACTACAAATTGATTCGAACTCTGTTGAAATATGGAGCTGATATTGAGATGCAAGCAGATCTATGTGGCTATAGACCCCTCCAAGTGGTAGTTATATCTCCAAAGCCAAATGAATGTTTAGATGAACTGATGAAGTACAAAGTTAACCTGCATAGCAGGGACTGCATAGGTAGTACCATCTTGCAAGCTATGGTGAGACACTATCCTGATAACCTCTCCTTTATAAAGAAGTTGGTCTCAATCGGTCTGGATCCCAATACAAGAGACATCATAGGTAATACGTGCCTGCACAACCTAGCTGCCGTTCGCTTTGTTACACCCGAGACCACAAAACTCCTCGCTGAGTTTTTGATAGAAAAAGGGGCTAACATAAATCGCAAGAATCTTACAACGTTCGAGACCCCCTTGCATATGGCATGCAAAAATGGCAAACATTACCTTATGGAAGTTCTCTTGAGTGCTGGCGCCAACATAGACATGCGGGATAAATATGAGAACACCCCTTTTGACCTGATACAACAAAGATTTGACGGCGAAAAACTAAAAGACCTCGATCGAGTATTCATAAAATATATCGTTCTTAGATTACACCGTGGTGAAAAAATCAACGAAACTTTGTTACGTCATATTGTTTCTGATCCAGAAAAGAAAAAGCTATTCCATGATTTTTGTATAGATATGAATTATTTGAAACGTGAAATAACACCATCGCACCGTGTTTCTTATTATGACATCCTTCACAGGAGTCGTAGAAAAGTAGTTAAATATTTAAAAAATACCGAAATAAGAAATGCGGTTTTAAGGTGTGAAAGGAGTGCTACGATATACGATAGCGATATTAAATTGAAAAAAGAAAAAGCGAGTGAAGTGTTGAGAAGAAAAGAACTAGTGTATGCAAAGGTGGAAGAAATTTGTGCTGGAAAAATACCTCATTTGTGCATAGAAAAAATCGCGAGTTATTTGACTATACAGGATATTGAATTGTTAGTCAGGTCAGGCTAACCCAAAAACAATGTTAAAGGTATTATGACAATAGAACTTTTTTAATTGCGACTCCTCATAAAAAAATTCAATGTCATAGATAATTGATTACGTATGATATCATTTCGATATACTTTATATTCATGACTTACCCGCTTAGGTATAGTCCGTTCACGAAAGTTTGAGCGCATAGTAGGCGTTTGTTTATTTATCTGAAGTTGGCAGTATTTGCTGTCATAACGTAAAATAAAGTCAACGTTTCCGAATGTACCCGGCCTCGTCAAACGAGCTTTCGAGTAATCAGACAACTCTATGCAATATTGACAACATTGCACATCAATCTGACAAGAAAATAATTACATAACCTAAAATTTTAATATACACAGTGGAATATGCCAAATTTCCATGGCCAACCGACGCCGACGGCTCAACCTTTCGTGAACGGACTACATAATATGTATGCTTGTACGTCATATTTTGAATTTTGAAATGAAGTTCCTATAGCGTCTTGTTAGTTTTTACCGATGAATATTTCTTAAATTGAAGACTTCACAGGTTTTGAATCTTTGTCAAAGTTGTATATATGTAAATTGAATTATTGTAAAAGTTTTGTATATTTCATATCTGAGGAGTACATTTTTGTCGATTTTGTATTTTATTGTCTGTCACATTCTTTATACCGATTGTATTAAATTGTAAGATAAATATCAAATGAAAAATTTTTAATGAATTCGTTTTATTGGTTTTTTGGAACTTCGAATATCCCTTACAACATTCACTCAATAACAAACAATAAATCGTATTCTGCCGTACATATCAATAACTCTCAACAATATGGTATTAAAATTTAATTTAATGTTTTTGTGAATGTTTACAATCAAATATGGTTCCAAATGTTCAATTGTTAAATTTTGTCTTCCATCATTTTGAATATTTTTGTATGTGGAAAAGGTTCGCTCCATATCTACGGACATAACTAGGGAGAATTTGGACCTTGGTGATATGTTCTCACTTAAAGTTTCAGGTTAAACTTCTGCCGTCCCATTAATAAAACTTTCGATAAGAGACAAATCTTTGAAACGTGGATTTCCTTTCAATATCCTTTCAAACTTTTCTTGAATTCTATTTGCAAATGCCAATGGGAACGTGGAGTTCATTTGGCGCATAGATATTTGGCGTATTTTACTCATTATTTGGATACCTACTTTCGTAGCGCGTACTGCGTTCCGGAATGCGATGAATTTGATTCGCAAATCCGACAAAAGTCACAACTATCAGAATTATCACTCAATAGACCTCATATTTTGTGGCATTTGGTCGGATTCGGCACTTTCATCCTTAGACTAAATAGAGGATATAGTCTAAGTTTTTATCGCATTTCGGAACGCAGGGAAGAAAATATGTACCGAAAATATGCATCATAACTGGATCTTAGCTAAAATATGCAAAAACCTCTGAAGGTGTCTTAAATATGCAAATGCATATAATCCGGTCTCTATTTGAGTTTGGAAGTATCATTTCCCCAATACAAACAAGCGTGCAATATTCTGACTTCTTCTTTTAAATATTCCAATTGAATTTTCTATGGTTCTGTTAACACTATGGCCACAACATTCTGCACGAACATTCAGTGTATCAATCTGCATTTATAAAATAAATTTCATTCGAATCGGATATTTTTTATGGAATTATGAAGTTTCTTTTTTCAATATTCCAATTGAATTTTCTATTGTTTTGTTTACACTATGGCGTCCAAATTGCACTAAGCTCATTATGAGCGTCTTGCATATGGCCGCAACATTTCATACCGATGGTTTTCTTTTGTCTGAGATATTGAGGAACAAAAATATTGAATTGACATATTTTATGGAATATCCTGTACGATTTGGCTGGTTAACGAATTTAACCCAGCCATTTCAGGCCGAACTTATCCTGAAAATTTCAAATTTTTCAGGACTATCTCTCCGAAAGTTATTGTGCTAACGTGCGGTCGGACGGCCCCTCGGACGGAATTAGATTTGACCACCAATTCTTCATCAGGGAATCTAACCCTATCGCTTGAGGCCATTTTCGGCTCAAAATTCGAAAATTACAGACATATGGGCAAAACGATATAGCACTCGTTTAAGTAGAACGATCGCTCAAAAAAAATACACACCTAGGTTTTATCAATGTATAATGTATATGCAATGGTTTTAATACTGTAATTTAATTGACAATTTTCACTTCTTTGTTACCTCTTACCTATTGAAAGCACCGCGAAACAAGTTTCTTAATAGGTGTCCGTGAGAGTACCTACTTACATGTGTTTTTCTAAAGAGCCCGGTTTTAAGAAGTAAAGAAGGTAATTTATTAAAGGCTGAAATTAAAATAAACTACATTGACTAAGTACTTATAACAGTTTTCAAACAACCAAAACATAATTACGTCTTACATCTAGAAGTATTCTCCATAATTCATATTGCTCAGAGCCGTTCACATAATGAACGCTTATAAATTTATGTATATCAGAAAATCTTTTCGGTATTCTAAAATTGCAAAACAAATATGAGTTCCTTTCTGAGCTTCACATTCAGCTCTGCTGCTACAAAACCAGTAAGAAAAACATCTTCTTCTAACCTGAACAATGGCCTGTGCTGGGCATGAAGAAGCAATTTAGCAGTCAAATGGACTGGCATCAAGTAGGTACGCAAATCCGGATAAAAAATTTGTTAACACTCGAAATGGAAACTTTTCAAATGAAAGATAATATTTTGAAGAGATGTTTCTAGATGGTTCGGCATTTTTGATCAGTAAACCATACATAAAATTATCTTCTGTATGTAACCAGGATATAAAAATTCATCAACTTGAATATACAGTAGAACCCCTCTAATCCGCCCTCGGCTGGTCCGTCACTCCGGTAAGTCCGACCAGGCGCCGTTCTAACATTTACTAAGTTTTATAAGCTCTGTTTCTTTATTCTTCTTTCATTACTTTTACTTATTACTTATTAAGTATCTACTTCTTGATTTGTTCAGTTAAAAACAATGTTTACAACATTTTCTAAGATCAAAGATCACTTATTTTACTGTAAACCATGTCTGTATATGTTTAATGTAATAAATATTGGATTTTTGGATAATCCGACCTTTTTTGCGTTCCGACCATACCCCCAGTCCCGTAGGTGATAGATTAGAGGGGTTCTACTGTATTGACGAAAACATCATCGTCAGTTTTCAGCAAAAATTTCGCATGTCCGCAGTTTTTTAATGTCCAGTGTAGCATCGTTATTATCATAATGGTCGATGAAATCTCCTATTATAAGATCGCCATGAGCGCTTTGTTCCACATGGATCGACTGTTTGACATACAAGTTAGACGTGGTACCGAGCAAAAAAGAAAAAAGCAACTCTTATATTCTACAGCTACTTATTTCTACAGCAAATCCTCCCCAGGTTTCTCTTATCGCCAATCTTAAATTGCCATTTGAAGGTTCAGATGTAACAACAATAAGCAGTTGTAAATAGAAATAAATCTTTATGAAATATGTGGAGGCAGATGAAAAAAACCTTGATAGCACCATTAGTTTATTACATCGGTATATAAGTATTATGTGAAGATCACTAATACTTTTTGCTACTTTGTTGTTTAAATGGCATAAAATTGTCTAAAATTTCTTGTTTCTCTAGTATTCTTAGTATGAATATTTCATTCATCCATATAATGCAGATGTATGAGAGAGAGAAAGAAGGATGATATAATAACCAAAATTGATGCAAGAGTGTGATAAAATATACTGGGTGTTAATCACTATATCATAATATGTCAATGACTATCAAATATGTAACTTAGAGGAAATTGGTGTCTCCTCAAATATTCAATCAATATTTATTGAAAATTTGAAGGTAATATCAAAATATCAACATTTAACTATAGTTCGGTAATAATAACCATAGTGTTGCAGTAAAATTAGAAACCGAATTCACCTACTGAATGTATCCACGAACGTGTGGTGTCAATCACTATAGCTTTTACCCTACACATCTAGGATTTATGCTATAATTCAATTGTCAATTTTCACTTCTTTGTTACCTCTTACCTATTGCAGGCGCCGCGACACAAGTTTCATGGTAGGTGTCCGTAATGGTGATAGTAGGTACTTACCTGTGTTTTTCTAAAGAGTGAGAGTACGTTTTTGAAAAGATAAGAAGGTAATTTATTAATGGTTGAACATACATTGACTTAGTGCTTATAATAGTTTTCAAACACCCAAACATAATTACGTCTTACATCTAAAAGTATTCTCCATAATTCATATTGCTCAGAGGTGTTCACATAATGAACGCTTATAAATTTATGTATATCAGAAATTCTTTCGATATTCTAAAATTGCAAAACAAATATGAGTTTCTGAGCTTCACGTTCAGCTCTGCTGCTACAAATCCAGTAAGAAAAACATCTTCTAACCTGAACAACGGCCTGTGCTGGGCATGAAGAAGCAATTTAGCAGCCAATGAACTGGCATCAAATACGCAGATCCTGATAAAAAGTTTGGTAACACTCGAAATGGAAACTTTTCGAATGAAAGATAATATTTGAAGAGATATTTCTAGATGGTTCTGCATTTTTATCAGTAAACCATACATGAAATTATCCTCTGTATGTAACCAGGTAATGAAATTCATCAACTTGAACATATTGACGAAAACATCATCGTCAGTTTTCAGCAAGAATTTCGCATGTCCGCAGTTTTTTAATGACCAGTGTAGCATCGTTATTGTTTTTAAAGTCAAATTATCATAATGGTCGATGAAATCTCCTATTATAAGATCGCCATGAGCGCTTTGTTCCACATGGAGCGACTGTTTGAGATACAAGTTAGAAGTGGTACCGAGCAAAAAAGCAACTCTTATATTCTTTTTTACAGCAAATCCTCCCCAGGTTTCTCTTATAGCCAATCTTAAATTGCCATTTGAAGGTTCAGATGTAACAATAATAAGCAGTTGTAAATTATTTTTGACAGGGTTGCAAATATTAATGTTACTATCTTTGTACTTAATCTCGAAATTTATGGATTGCTTGGACAATTCAAGAGTATGAAGTTTTTTCGTTAAAATTGAAAATATTTCGAGAAAATTAAATTCTAAGATGGTCAACAGTAAGCCAGTAACCATTATTAAAGATAATGTCCTTTTGGAAAACTTGCGGAGCCATAACATTATACCTGAAATTAAAAAAAAACGTGATATGTATAGTCCGTCCACAAAAGTTTGAGCGCATAGTAGGCGTTTGATTATTTATCTGAAGTTGGCAGTATTTACTGTCATAACGTAAAATAAAGTCAACGTTGCCGAATGTACCCGGCCTCGTCCGACGAACTTGCGAGTTATAAGAGAACTCTATGCAATATTGACAACATTGCGTATCAATCTGACAAGAAAATCAACAACCATAACCTAAATTTTAATATACACTGTGAATATGCCATATTTCCATGTCCAACCGACGGCTCAAACTTTCGTGAACGGAC
>JACDNR010000555.1:0-34305 GCA_013421045.1 Propylea japonica
TTTCTTCAATTAGTCAGTCATTCGAGAAATATCGGAATTAGACATATTTTTCTTTCAAAAACAGTCGTAAAGAAGGATAATTCATAAATGACTCACAATAGGAATAAATTATTAATTGAATATCAATGCAGTTCAATTTCTATGGTTGAAGGACTTCCACAGATTAATTTACTCTGGGTGTCATTGAACTTTGGTTTTTTCCGAAGACGCCCGACAATAGACGAATACTCATCTTTCTCATGTCGATGATCATGTGACGTCCTTTGAATTCTTGAGTTCCAATTAGCAGCAATAACCTCATCTTTGATTCTGATCCTTAAAATAAGGACGAATAAGGTTGAAAATCAGCGGACCAATGAATTCTGTGACTGCTTCAAATAGTTCAGTGAAGGTATCAGACGTATTTTGATATAAGAGACGGATGTATAGGTGAGTAGGTAGAAACAATTTCTATTTCATTTCACACAAGGTTTACTTCGGTGCGGTGGTTTTTCGCATTTTAGTTAGAAAAACAGACAGTTTTAAATGTAACGTCGAGGAACCTTCACGAATATACGTGCTAGTGGGTGATAATATTCTATGCTTCGACACATATGAGCCCTTACGAACTTTTCTCGTTATGACATTTTATGTTTGTTTTGATGTATTTTCACGAACGTCATGGTGATAGATTTTGAAGTTCACACAGTTCAGTGGTTTTTTATAGAAGTGAGGCTAGAGGTCTTATAAAATTTTAATTTTCGTATGACATGACATTTTGATAATCGAAATGGCCTCGATCCGAATTTTAAGGCTAAGGTCCTAATGAACAGAGGCCAAAAGGCAACAGCATTGTATTTGCAAGCTGACTGTAAGAATCCTACAGCTGCAACACCAAGTGTTTAAATGAAGTGCTGACAATTTACTTAATCCTGCCAATCTATAGATGAATGGGATACAATATATTGGTGCAAATGCTCATAGCTGGTGGAAGTACCCCAGATGAATATGCCAACACAGGTCATGTTTTTCTCTTTAAGGTTTTACTTTAACGTGAAATCCTGATAGACTGGCCTTGCTTGACCTTTCTATGTTTCTTATAGGAGTTAGCTGGACCATATGACATTAGTTGAGTCATCGAGTCAATTTTATATCGGGTTTTCGCGTAAAACTTGTATATTTTCCTTGTAGAGAAAGTTTAACAATTTGATTCAGCTACTTTCCATTCTTATCTGAACTGTTTGGATCATTCTTGTTTTTTGCATCAATGAAAATATAACAGAAAACAATATAAGCATGAGTGTTATGCTATAAATATCTGATATCTGCTATTTTCATCTATAAGAGCGATACTTCACGATTGAATTCACCTAGAAAGTTATCAACATTAGGAGGAATCTCATAATAAAAAAAACTAGGTGACATCCTTTGTGACAATTGCACACATAAAAAGAATGAATGAACCAATGTCATTGGAAAACAAGAAGGGAAATCATTTATATCAGTATTGAGTTCAATCCGAAGATATTTCCAGCAGGGTTTGTCTTGTAGATTGAATAAATTATCGCATAATATCTGCTCTTATGCACTGATACGTTTTTTGTTCTCATAACGCCAATAATGTATGCAAAACCTGTGTGATTTAACTATTATTTAATACTCGACATTGGATAAATTATATTGAATTCTTTTATACCTGTTCAGTTCATCCTTTGTTGAAGATGGTTTTATATTAGTTATTGTGACCTCTCAATGCGAACATAAATAGAGATTAGAGGATGTCTGAACATGACCTTGATAAAAGACCTGTAAAATCTGATTTTAGAAAGAAGGTTCTTAAACTCTGTTGTCCTTAATGCTTGATATTTCTGGAAATTGATGAAAACATTTTATGATGACGTAGGTAGATGTTATTAATGATTTGGCAATTGTTTGTTGCATTTGATTCTACAATATGCAAATTTGGAGGTTAATTTTGTTGTTGAGACAATGTTTTCGTCGTATTTATTTCAAACTATCTTTTACCCGCGACTTCGTCCGCATAATTATTTTCCCGAAGTAAAAAGTAGTCTGAATTTTGGTACCTTCCTACCCTATAAGTTAAGTAGTGTGATGAAATGTCGCTAAGTTTCGATCCAAGTAAAACTGCTAAATAAGACAGTTGCATCAAAATTTTATCATAAATTCCCTAAATTATGGCGCCTACCGACCCTCTAAGTTAGAAAAAGTGATCAAATACTAACTTGAAGTCTTAGTAACCTCAGTTAAAATAAAAACATCAAATCATTTCAGTAGCTATGCGTCATGCGCTTCTTGACAACGATCACGCTAGATTTTCGCCGTAAAAATAGCCTGTGTCCGTGCCTAGGATCCTATCTTTATATTAACCAAGTCTTATAAAAATACGTTAAGGCGTGAATGAGGTAACTTTTGAAACAAACGATTAAAAATCACTAACTTAATCAGTTTAGCAGATAGCATAATATTAATAGCCAATATCCTTTTCTAGGTTACTAACTATCACCTAACTGAATTTCATCAAAATCCGTTTCAGCCGTTTAGGCATGATAGCAAACTCCCCAAAAACCATAAAAAAAACAATACTCAATTCAGTTTTCTGCCTACTTCCTACCCCCTAAGTACGATGACGTGATCATTTTGATCTTATATCTGTTTTTAGGTAACCATCTATTACCTTATTGAATTTCATCAAAATCTGTTCAGCCGTTTAGACTTGAAAGGCAAAAGTCCCAACAAAAACGACTAAAATCACTAACTCAATTTAGTTATCTGCCCACCGCCTACCCCCTAAGAACGATGGCGTGATTATTTATAGCCTATGACCATTTCTAGGTTATCATCTATCACCAATAACCAATTTCATCAAAATCCGTTCAGCCGTTTAGGCGTGAAAGAGCAAAAGTCCCAACAAAAACGACTAAAAATCACTAACTCAATTTAGTTATCTGATGCCTACTGCCTACCCCCTAAGAACGATGGCGTGATTATTAATAGCCTATGACCATTTCTAGGTTATCATCTATCACCATACCAAATTTCATCAAAATCCGTTCAGCCGTTTAGGCGTGAAAGAGTAACAGACAGACAGAGTTACTTTCGCATTTATAATATTAGTATGGATTCTTGTTTGTATCTTCGCCTGTTTATTTTTCCTTTTAAATCGATGTTTCTGCAGAATCCAGCTGTTTTCTTCAGGGATTTTATTGATTTAGTATTCTGTGTTCTGAAAAGTCTGTACTCACACAAATTTTGTTTGTATATCATATAATTTTCACGGCATATTTACTCTTATTCGTGAAATTGCTGTAGTTTCGGCCAAATATCTACGAAAAATGTTTTCAAACTTGTATCTTGGACTCCTTCATGTAACTCATGTTTATACGATTTTTTCACAAATCGCAAATTGAATTTTAATGTTTTCATTATGTAAATAATCGGTTGTAGTCCAATTATAGGACATTATACTCTTTCGAAATACATACCTTGTAATGATTAATTTTCAAGTTGTAAGCCAACAAGAAAAATTTAATCAACATAGCATCAGTTATTTCAGTGAATTGAATTTGTTATTGATTAGTTAAATGAATAAATTACGTGACTTTTTGTCGAACTTTTCAACGATTATTAACAGATTGATGTAATGGCAAATATGTCCAATCGTCTATTTGATGTTCAGCTGCATAATTATTGGAAAAGGGTCAATTTATGTTCTTTTTTTATGTGTCATTGTTCAACTTATAATTTTCTGTTGATCAAAAGTATAAGTCAATTTCCAAGGCAAAATAAAAGCGTAACTGAAATTGCCCATCGATTAAATAAAAGGCGCACAGAATTTCTTTCAATGATTTGTATAGTCTTGTAATCATAGAATATTCACCGTCGAACAATATTTAATGAATCTATGGTTTTCGAATAATGTAGAGCAGTTGTCAATTGAAAAACACAAAAACAATCATTTTATCAATTGAATCATCACGTCAAAATTCGATATTCGTTATTATTAATATGGTCAATATTGAACTCAAAAGCGATCTTATCGAAATGCAGCTGAGATTTCACCATCTCGAGTTCATAACAAATAATAGAACACGCCTCCTACTTCAGAGTGTCATATCCTAGAAACGTTCCCACGCAACCTTCCATTCATAAAAACAAACAAATCTGGTCAAATTCCGACAATCTCGAAATAGCGCAGTAAACGATTGTTTCCTTTCTGTGTTTATCTTCGCACGGATCTCACCCTCCGCTTCACCCCAAAAATCGCGAAATACCTATCAACTTTCGATTTCGTTTTCTACCTGCTTTTCGGTGTCCGATTTCTACAGGAAGACGCCACTCGAGAGGGCAGGTGCATAGGTACACGAAAATGGACCGGCAAACACGAAAAGGCTCTTGAGTTCGCATTTCTTTACCCGTGTCGAATGGGATCCATCCTTGTTTGACGTCTATCCATTGTAAGTGGAGTATGGGCGTCTATGTTCGCGGATCATCGAAATTCTTTGTTACCAGATGACAGGTGCTCGTATTACGAAACATTATTTCATTTTGTGGTTATCTTTTGTTGATTTCTATGGTAGGAGTCTGATTTAGGGCTTTTTCATTGCGGAGTTTCGAGTTCTTTTTGAATAGTATCTGATTATGATATTTCATTCTGAAAAGTTTTTGTTATTGATGAAAATATGATGGATTTGAGAATTCGTTCAAATATTCATGTATTTCAGAATGGGAGATTTGGCATTGATACGATGAAATATTGTATTTTCTATGGCCTTGATCATGAGAAAGTTTGGAAATAATTCGATGCTAATTTTTATACCACAGAATAAAATCATCTGTGAAATTCTATGCCCGAATGCTCATAGAATTCGAATCCTCATATCAGTTTGATTCTGATTGCACCGTTTCGGTTAATGATGAACAATAACCACAGATACTCAACGAAAATTCGAACAATTGGACATTGAGACAACAAACAATGCATGCACTCTTCTGAATACAATAAAAACTTTGTGTACAGGACGACATTCTCGAAAAATGCCGCTTTGAATTCTTGCAGGTCTTGTTTATTTTTTTGAACATTTAAGACGATAATATGGCCCACTTAGATAAGATCAAGATCTCTCTCTCTTGATAATGTAATGAACTATTTAACGATTGGAATTCTTTTAGCTGCCTTAGTTCTACCAGGAGATTTGCCAATTAGAACATTTTGCACATCCTTGACTTTTCAACCGTAATGTTACCAATGTTTAAAATGACAATGTTTATGAAAACCTTGAACTAACAAAAAACAAGAGTTGATAAGTGGAACAGCAAATTCTTATATTATATCATAATTACTAAAAAAACATCGATTACTTTTAACGATAATTTCTCGCAAACAAGTGCACTGCATTTAAAAACCTTCAAAACGATATGTGAATGAAACCACAGAATGTCTGATATGGAATATTGAAGAATGGTGGATGTGATAGTGAAGATTCTATGCTTTTTGACAGAATTCTTGATACCGTGATCTAACAAGCATAGATAACCGTGGTTTAACCATAGATTTATAATACTAACTAGATGGCGAACCTGTCAAAAATTTTGAGGCAAACGGCGGTCATTTGCAGTTTGGGGTGAATTTGAGAGTTGTCACTTTTTCTACGAATTGAAATATTAGAATTACCAATATTCCTTTATTTATTTAATTCAGCGAATTAAAATGATAGGATTACCAATATTGTTTGATAACTAATCACAAGAATCGAAAATATTTATAACTTTAATAGACCGAAATGTCAGAGTTCACAGAACACTATATATAGAGTTCGTTTTTCATCACTTCTTTCAAAGGAAAGTCTATGTTTCAATCAAAATTCGAGCACAGATGGCATAAAACATCAAAATATTTGTGGTTCACCCCAAACTGCAAATGGCGGCCATTTGCCACTTTTTTTTACGTGACAGTTAGTATTATAGGTCCATGGTTTAACGAGCATAGATGGATGTGCTAGTGATATTCTATGCTTTTTGACAGAATTTTTAATACCGTGATCTAAATATCATAGATGACCGCTATTTAACGAGCATAGATGTATGTGATAGAGAAGATTCTATGCTTTCTGACAGAACTTCCATGGACCTATAATACTATTATAGTATTATAAATCTATGAGAACTTCACGATTTAACGAGCATAGAAGAAAGTGAATACATAGAGTTTCAGTGTCCCTTTGTGGCGTGTTCCGATTTTTAGTGGGTTGATCACAGAAAATAAACATAAACAAGATTATAATTTAAACAATCGCGCGGTGTATCATCTTTAATCGTGGCAACGCGGTCGAACGATGTTGGGAATGCCTCGCTCTCTCAAGACCCTCGACATTCAGCGTGCGTAACATTGCACCAGATTACTTGATTTTTTACTTCCTCGCCTACCTTCCCGTCTACCTGCTGATGGTTGATGCGTCAGCCTTCTTCATTCAGCTCATTATAAAAGTAAAAGATCTTATCGGCCGGGCACTTATTTGTAACGATTTCGTTTTGATACGCCGGCCAAAAAAAGGCGAATTTGATGTAGATCGGTTGGCGATAGTGTGGGTCATAGAGTTTCGGATAGGAGAGCACTGAATTGGATTGCCAGATGTTCTATGGGTTTTTGGACCAGGGTTGAAGGGTTTTTTGGTATGGGAAGGTTTTTTTGTGTGGGTGGCAGATGTTGGATACTTCCCTGTCTATGGGAAAGTTGAGTTGTGTTTCCAGGTGCTTGAAAAATATAATGAACATAGTTTTTTCGCGTTGATGGGCATCAAGAGTTCATTTCCTCAGATTAAAACCGATGTAGCTTTATGGAATGTGGTTTGGCAAAAGCAAAGGCTTTTCTCGAAATATGTAGCTATCACAAAAGTCTATATTAAAAAATATCTCAGGTTACTTTTCATTTGAGTTGAAGCCGAATTAGATCATAATTTATTGTGTTTTTCGCCTTCGTTTCTCGAGACTAAAGTGTAATGGATTTTATCCACGACTATTGTAAAATCCGTCCATTGTGCTCTGTGCTCGGCCTTAATAATACCCATTAATCACAAGGAAATACTGAGATAGTAATTCACTGCTGTCAGACGCTTCATATAGTTCGTTCACGAAAGTTTGAGCGCATTTATTTATCTGAAGTTGGCAGTATTTGCTGCCATAACGTAAAATAAAGTCAACGTTGCCGAATGTACCCGGCCTCGTCCGACGAGCTTTCGAGTTATCAGAGAACTCTATGCAATATTGACAACATTGCGTATCAATCTGACAAGAAAATAAACAACATAACCTAAAATTTTAATATACACAGTGGAATATGTCAAATTGTCATGGCCAACCGACGGCTCAAACTTTCGTGAACGGACTATAGATTTAGCTTTGATATAATATTCTTCAAATTGGTATTTCTTCAGTTTTTTAAAGTACCTACTCCAACTAACAAATAGGGGCATACCTTGTCAATCGAGGGCCAAATCTACTTTCATTATATCAATTAAAGCTTTTTTTTATTACAAAATATACAATGACTAAAATTTCTCATGTATCAACTTGACTTTTTCCACTTTTTTGTCATAGAAGGGTCTTGTTAAATGTTAAATCTTCAAGAAATATATTCAGTAGTCGTGGATAAATGTAGTATGCTACTCAAGTATAACTGCTGTTATTCACTCTGTGAATTGGGCTTCGTGAATAATGGCTATCATTATACGCTCGTTGCATAATACACTATTCTTTGAGTTCTGTAAAGAACCCTTCAAAAAAATAATGATAATACAATTAATTATAAACCGTTCGTGTTAACTTACGCCTAATTTAGTCGGACGCTTATTAATCACCTCATTAACACCAGTAGCCGCGAGGCGGTCGCCCATCCGGGTATCGACCTCGCCGACATCAGCTTACCGAATAAAACATTTTTCAAAACCTCGTTTTACCGACGCCATCGCACGCGTCGACCTCCCGGGTTCCTCAGATCCGACACGGCAACAATTGCCGATCGTGGCAGTTGTTTCTGGTCTCATAAAAATGCATAATAATTGTTATGCTTCACCGACCTACCTAGAGTACCTATAGAATTATAGATAGAGATGCCCGCTTGGATGAATGGCCTTCTGCATGTCTTCAATATATAGGTGGCGCATCGCCCTATCGAGGAAGTAAGTATAGATATGGGAGACAAGAGTGCGTTGAATAAAAAAATAGAAGAAACAGGTTTCTGGCACTGAGGAACCGCCGAAAAACCATTCAACTGGTCGGTTTTTACTTTCTAAAATCGTGAGCGCGAATGGTGTCACGAACGCTCATGCGTCACGTTTAAAGTCCAGAGACCCGGAGTCGTTTCTGGTCGAGGGGGGCAGATTGATTTTGATATGCCGGAAATGGTGAAAGTACCTTATTGTTATTTTTAAACGCTTGGCTTTTTATTTTCGGGAGAAGAAATATGGCATTATTGTTCTGATCATAAATTTTTCCTCCGCCGACCTCGAAATAAAAGGCGATTTTAATGTGTACGAAATTGAACATTAATGACCCACATACTCAATTTATGTTATATTTTAATGTGCAATCCTCATGGCAACCGTTCACAAAGAATTCAGAAGCACTACGAGAAATGTCACAACTCTACTGGAACAAAGAAACATAGAAATTCCATTATGTCAAATGTATGTCTTTTGCAGAATGAGAATGTACTTCAATCAAAATTTATACACAATTCATGTTAAGATCGTCGGAAAAATCTTGTAATAAACTCAGTTATTAATCTAGTGACTAATGGTCTCGAACTATTAACGCGTGAGCGAACAGAATTTTCATTGACCACGGATCCGTCATCAGAGAGAACCTTCTCAGGATTCAAGAATTACAGACATTTGTCCAATAGACTTACTAACACGTACAAGTGGAACAATCGCAAAATAAAAAAAATCCAACGATACTTCTGTTCAAAACCATATAATTTCGTTTGGTTCCAACATTTTCAACCAAAACAGTCTCGAAAGTTTTACTGCCAAACTTCGGTCCTACTAGGACCTGGTGGAGCATGGCCTATGACGAGGACTTCCAATATTTTGACTATAAGTCGCTATCATTAACAACCTAGTTGATAAAATAATTATTAATAAAGTCCATTGCTATTATATTGAACAAAATAAAGTCCAATGCTGAAACTTTTTATGTCCTGTGCATTAATCTCCTCAAGCTCTGAAGAAAACTCCCATCACTTCAAATAATAATAAAACCAGATAATTCAGTTTTCATTCAACATTTTCAACCGCCAAACTTCGGTCCATCCTGTAGATTAGTCACCCAACGACCGAGCACTAGGACCTGGTGGATCATCGCCTATGACGAGGACGTCCATAGCTAGCCGCTGCGTTAGACGTAGAGCGATCGAGGGAGACGGAAGGCGAAATACCAGTCGGTTGTCGGTTTTTGGGCGGTTCGACGACCTCTTCGGAAGAATTTTTGGACGCCTAGAGTTCGGCGTACTTCCTCCGCTGGTACGCTTCTCGCTTCGCCTCCGAATCGGGTTTGTTTACGTTTCATCGGACGGTACCCGGTACCCAGAAGGGTACCCACGTCGTACTTTGGCCTCTGGTACTTTTCATTCTTAAGTCGTATTCGCCTCACGAATTGTTTTAAGTTATAATGGACTGTTTATAAGGTTAAGGGCCTGTTTCAACACTTGTTGATTAGTTACTGATAGCTATCTGATAGATATCGTTGAAATAAATTCATCTTCTTTTACTACATCGAAATATTTTCAAGGTATATCATCAATATCATAAAGAAAAAATAATTTTTATCCGGCCTGAGGTCCTGTTTTTACCATTTAAGTTACTGATAGCTATCGGGGGTACCCAGAAGGGTACCCACGTCGTACTTTGGCCTCTGGTACTTTTCATTCTTAAGGCGTATTCGTTTCACGAATGATTTTGAGTTATGATGGGCTGTTTATAAGGTTAATGGCCTGTTTCACCACTTGCTGATTAGTTACTGATAGCTATCTGATAGATATCGCTGAAATAAATTTATCTTCTTTTACTACATCGAAATATTTTCAGGTATATCATCAATTTCATACAGAGAAAAGAATATTTATCCGGCCTAAGGTCCTGTTTTACCTTCTGCTCATAAGTTACTGATAGCTATCGAGGGTACCCGGTACCCAGAAGGGTACCCACGTCGTACTTTGGCCTCTGGTACTTTTCATTCTTAAGGCGTATTCGCTTCACGAATTATTTCGAGTTATAATGGGCTGTTTATAAGGTTAAGGGCTTGTTTCGTCACTTGCTGATTAGTTACTGATAGCTATCTGATAGATATCGTTGAAATAAATTCATCTTCTTTTACTACATAGAAATATTTTCAGGTATATCATCAATTTCATAAGAGAAAAGAATATTTATCCGGCTTAAGGTCCTGTTTACCTTCTGCTCATAAGTTACTGATAGCTATCGAGGGTACCCGGTACCCAGAAGGGTATCCACGTTGTACTTCGGTCTCTGGTACTTTTCATTCTTAAGGCGTATTCGTTTCACGAATTATTTTGAGTTATAATGGGCTGTTTATAAGGTTAAGGGCTTGTTTCGTCACTTGCTGATTAGTTACTGATAGCTACCTGATAGATATCGTTGAAATAAATTCATCTTCTTTTACTACATCGAAATATTTTCCGGTATATCATCAATTAACATAAAGAAAAAAGAATGTTTATATGGCCTAAGGTACTGTTTTACCATCTGCTAATAAGTTACTGATAGCTATCGAGGGTACCCGGTACCCAAAAGGGTATCCACGTTGTACTTCGGTCTCTGGTAGTTTTCATTCTTAAGGCGTATTCGTTTCACGAATTATTTTAAGTTATTATGGGCTGTTTATAAGGTTAAGGGCCTATTTCACCACTTGCTGATTAGTTACTGATAGCTATCTGATAGATATCGCTGAAATAAATTTATCTTCTTTTACTACATCGAAATATTTTCAGGTATATCATCAATTTCATAAAGAGAAAAGAATATTTATTCGGCCTAAGGTCCTGTTTTACCATCTGCTGAAAAGTTACTGATAGCTATCTAGAAGAAATCATTGGAATGAAAAGCTCTACTCATTAAACTTGAAGCCTATATCATTTTCTTTTTGTACGATTTATGATATTCCATATTGCAAACCATTATTATTGCCGAGCACAGAAACGTACAATGGACGGATTTTACAATAGTCGTGGATAAAGTTTTTTAACTCATAATATCGAATTCGGTCCACCCTGTATAAGAGTAGGTATTCAAAATGAGGAATGATTAATAAAACAGATGTAGACGGTTGATTTGAATCCGGACTCTGGTCAGACAACTGACTGAGAGAATATGCGAAATAACAAATCTGAAAGGTATACAAAAGACGACTAGCTATAAATATTGGTTGACATCATCTCGATTTTCGGTCGATGATTTTTCGGTGGAAAAACCGGATACGTTAATTATTATACCGGGGTTTAGTCAGTAAATTGTTAATTAATGGGGATTGTCCTGAAACTGGAAGAATGGTGGCAACATCGCCAAAAAGGTCATTTTAGGTCAACTAGTTTTTGTATTATATTTCCTTCCTACTACTTGTGTTGAAAAGGGCGTGGTTTCTGGTCCAGTTAAGAAGACAAGTGAACTTTTAGAAGTGTACGAATGTCTTATGCGCTGTATACAGGGTGTTTTTTAAGGTTGGGCTTTTGCATGACATGCCAGGTGGTAAAACTCATCAAAACAGATCATTTCAACTTCCAGTGCTTAAATTAATATAATATACAGGGTGTTTCCTAAACATGCGGCAAAAATTCAGGGGATTGTTCCTTGGACTATTCTAAGAATATTTTGTCCTTTGATGATTTTTGAAAAACCTCTTTGTTTCGAAGATACAGGGGAAACAAAATTTTAGATAACATTTTATTATGAAAAATTACATGAAAATTTAACTTAACCTACAAAAACTGTTGAAAATGACCACCTCTAGCCAAAAAAACGAATTCAAATGAAAACCGTGTTTAATCTGTATTCCTTTACCATCTGAACTTATCAATTTTAAGTCAAAAAACTGGCCGTTTTAGTAATTGGAATGTTGTTAAACAAATTTAAAAATAAATTGTACCTACTTAGTAAACACAGTACGGTACGCATTTTCATTTAAACTATTATTAATTTTAAAAATATGAAAAATGTTGTATCTTCGAAACAAAGAGGTTTTTCAAAAATCATCAAAGGACAAAACATGTTTAAAATAGTCCAAGGAACAACCCCCTGAATTTTTGCCGCATGTTTAGGAAACATCCTGTATATGAAAACATTTGACAAAAGCCCTGAGCAGGAGCTTTTGAGCGCTCGTTCTTCGGTGGAGCAATAAGACTATTACCTCAGAATTTTTTATGGGATTTAAGATTGATACCAATATTTAAGAGCTGCCTGTAGATACTTTGTAATGGCATATTCCTTGTCAATTGCAGTGAAATCTTTTCCTAGTCAACATTATTCTCTATACCTACTTCATTTCCGAATTTATACATAACATAAGGCGTTTTCGGATACTCACTCGGGTTAACTCGATCCCTAACCTTCGCGTTCGTTTACCTAACCCGAACATCCAACCCTTGTTCGGAAAGTACGGTGCTTTTAACTCGATCACTGATTCAAATTGATCTATAGTAACCTTTCATGACAGCAGGGTCGTAGAGTCACCGCATGCGCACTGCAGTTCCATTTTGCTTCCCAGTAAAAAAGCCCAATGGATTCAAGTCCAGTGAACGGGCTGGACACGAGATTGGAGATTTTTTTTTCTGGTAACATTTTTTCCCGGAAGATGGATCGGACGTTCTGGTCCAATCTGGTGGCCGGCCCGTTCACCGGACTTGAATCCATCGGATTTTTTTTTCTGGGAAGAAGTTAAAGAAAAAGTGTATTCAAAGGCAATCTTAAGCGAATTTGAACTACGGCAGCTACAATTTACCAAGTAGTATACCATTTTGGAATACTTACTAAATGCGCCAACTTTTGACAAAACATGCCAAACTTGCGTAGTACATTTTTTTTCAATGCAGTCAGTTGAACTAGGCAATTGTTTATTTTGAATTCTTTTCTGAGAAGCAAGCCCTATTTTTATGAAACCTAGAGCAGCTGTATCCAAATTTTGATTTCAGTTTAGACAAGCATTATTCAAGGTTACACAGCAAAAAACAATGTTGGAAAAAGTTGATATTTGTGGCAACAGGAGCGAGAAGACTGTCACAGGGTGTGGAATTTTGCGTGTTTTTTTAAATGCCCATTATTTCAAAATCATGCAACTTAGATTTTTCTGACAACCAGCATTACTTGCCTTTTCACCCGATTCCGAGTTGACGTCGAGTTTTGGGACATCCTGTATATTCCTCGACATAACAAACCCACTAAATATTCACCAGAGGATTCCCCAAGGGTCCATCTTTGAACCCCTACTTTCCTACGCAGTTCTTACAGGCACCATTAGCAGCAGTACCATAATGGTACCAATGACCTGCCGTATCTCTTCATCTCTATGCAAGTTTTCCCTTTCATTCTACCGAATTTTAAAAGGAACCGGAACTGGTAGAAATGCAGTCGTCAGAACGACCCATGGCGATGGGTTAGATGGGCACTAACATCGAAAGTTGTTAGGACGATGGGTTCAACGTACCCAGGAAAGAAGGTTTCGGGTCGAGTCACTCTGGTTGCTCGTCTAATTGAGACCTGCGTTTCACTTTTATCAAGGCCGTATACCAGGTGTCTCCTCTTGTTATGTCATAGACTTGTCAGATGTAGGGAACCTGCAGGGGTCGTGCTCGGTCATTGGGGAACGATTACGCCCCGGATGATAAAGGTGATAAGGGAGGGTGATTCGGACAGGTGGTGGAGGGTTAATGACGGTTTTATAATTGCAGGAATTAGGTTATGAGAGGGAGAAGTCGAGTGGTGGTTTGTTGAGAAATGTAAACTTACTCAGGGTTACTAACTAGATCCATTGGGTCACGATACGGATATAACCGGACCACGGCAACCGGGTTCTAAGTTTACGAACACATCAGGTTTAGGATTTGAAGTGACAGTCGTATCAATAACATAACCAGATATTTTATTGATTTATTTTTTCAGTCCCAGTCTATTTTCGGATTGTCTCTAGCTTTGCTTGCATTTATTGGCTTTTGTAAAATATTTCTTATAATTTCTGGTGTGCCTTTCCATGTTAAATGTTATTTTTGAGTACCTATGTTGAAGAAGTAGAGAATTTATTTTTTCAGTTCCAGTTTATTTACTGATTGTCTCTAGCTTTGCTTGGATTTATTGGCTTCTGTAAAATCTTTCTTATAATTACTGGTGTGCCCTCGCATGTTCAATGTTATCTTTGAGTACCTATGTTAAGAAAGTAAAGAAGATTTCAGCTTTAATGCAGAAAGATCTGCATACAAAGTTATGAAGAAGTTGTTTCACATTATATTCTCGGCTCACGGATCTACACATTTTACATTGAGCCAAATTCTCTTCTCTTTCCATAATTTTTAGGAATAGAATATATGAAATTACCAAGAAAAAAATAGTGGAATACTTATTCCAGCCTTTTTCCGAATTTCTTTATTGCGGTCCGACAAGGTGCTTCACGACGACCCAAAAATGTTCGAGTTTTACGAACCGTCTCTGCCAAATTTTCACCATTTTTATAGTGAATTTTAATAATTTCAATGCGTTCTTGAAGCGTGTATCGTTCCATTTTTATTAATGGCGTAGTTTCTACTTGTCAAATGTCAAAAAATGACAGCTTCAAACGTGACGTCTATCGAAATAGCGGGATATTCAAAATAACACCTCTTATTGGAAAACCCTTTATGTTTCCAATCCCAGGCATTACGGTGACATACAAAAACCATAAATAGTGAGTTTTTTCAAATGGAATAAATATCCAGGAAGCTGAAAAAAATGATTCAATAAACAGGGTGTCTCATATTGAATGAAACTTGAAAAATACTTAAGATCGAAAGAGCAATAGTTTTTGCTCATGAAACCAAACTTTCAATAACTTCCTATTTCTTGTTTTCCGTAAATGTCTAGTGTACCATTGACCGTGGGTTACCCTGCATAATGTGTTTAAAGAACTTGGCCAAAATATGGCGCCCAACGTTGGCCCAAGTTACTCCTAAACATTCGAAGAAGTCCCCTGTTTTAATAGATCTCCAAATTTTATTGCAAACTTTCATATCATATTGTTATCAGAATCATAGTTCTAGCAATATAACATTCTTAATTTTCTGTTTCAGTGAGAAAATATGACACAGCCACAACCTGCGGACTGGTGTGGACGCCTAACTTTGTCGCCTATAGATGTCGCACCTGCGGCATATCCCCATGCATGTCTCTCTGCACAGACTGCTTCAAGAAAGGTGACCATCAACGACACGACTTCAATATGTTCCTCAGTCAGGCTGGTGGAGCCTGCGACTGTGGCGACACCTCTGTGATGAAGGAACAAGGGTAAGTCGATAGATATTTAGATATACTTAATAATGAAAATAATAGATCTATTCCAATAATCATACATAATTATTATAATTAGCTAAATAATGAATTTCTACAAATGCAAAAGGATCTACATCAGTAAAATTGTTATTACTGTAAGCACATTTATGTTAAGAAAGAAGGTCTCATGAGTGCCCTAAGAACGGACCAAATAGTGCCTGGCAAGGGACACGGAAATATTTTAAAATCACTCGGTAGTGAACTCCCTTTACTACCGAGGGATTCCATGCCAATCGAGTATGACCTTGGGCCTGTAACACAAGCACTACAAGTCCTACAATTGTATGAATATATTCTACACTTGTAACTGTTTCATAACACAAACCATCTTGTAATTACAAGTACGGACTAGTAATTACGTCAAAATCTCTACATATGTAAACTTTTTCTGTAACATAAAGTTCACACTTGTATAATCGTGTCACGGAATTTTCTACAAGTGTAGATAATGTTTTACATATCTCCAACTCTAGGTAAATACAACACATTTTAATGTATTTGCAAAAATTAACAAAAAATCACAACTGAGTAATTATATGTTCCTTATAAAGGGATTGTATCCAACTACTATCACAAATTGAAAAAGCAGCAGCCATTTTCATCTTCTTTATATTGTGGTAACGATGCCGTGAACTCTTCTAATTTTACAATTTCCAGTTCAGTTTTATGGTTCTTCAACCTTAGATATTCTACTTGCAAAGCAAGCTCTTCTTGTTTTATCTGAGCAACTTTTTCCGAATCGGAATTATTGACTCTATCTCGCTTTCTTTTTCCTGTATAAAAATGCATTTTTCTATTATTATTCCTATTATTTTGCTTCGAAAAGAATTAGGTACCATTGAATTGCTTTGGAATAGATGGGGTTTCGTGAGCACTGATTGGTCCACTTTTATTGGCAATATCTTCAGCATTATTATTCTCTACGTCATTTTACCGGCTTGGTTGCTTGAGTTTTTCGAAAGACTCAGCTACTCCAAGACCGCATATTACAGGAGAGTATTTCCCAATTATTACCAGTACAATTTTTCCACTTCCGTTAGATTCCCCATTCCACCAGAGCCAGTTTTCTTCGCATTATTATTATGTACCATATGTCGATAACAATAAGTTCCAAGTTTTGCTGACCATAGCAATTCTCTTCAAATTCTGCCATATCTAATGTATCCTTTACATAAGTCCAATCTTTATCCGCTGGTAGGTACTTAACAATTACTTTGAGCCAAATTGGCCATTTCTTTCCACTTTTCTACTTTATCTTGCTTTCTCAGTTTATCCGAGAAAGCTCCGAAAAATATGTGTCTATTTTCTCTTATCTTAATTAAAAATTGCATTTTACGTTCGAAAACAATTTGTTTTGAAGACATAATGCAAACAGAAGAGCCGCAATACTACTTATATTGACAAGTCATGTCATATAGTAGGAATCAAATAATAATTAATTCTATGATATTTGCATTATATGTGTAGCTACACATGTACAAAATTATTTAATTTCTACAATTGTAGCCATTCGCATTGTGACATCGAATTGGGTTGGACTTGTAGTTACAGGCAAATTACTTGTAACTTGTAGACTTGTTACACTTGTAAGGTTTGTGTTACAGGCCCCTTGACGCCAACTACGAAGTGATCATAGGTGATCGCCAAGAAAGTGTGGAAGGTTTGTCTCGACTTCGTAAAAACCATCTCATCTGGTACACAGATGGGTCGCTAAGGGAATGAGGAGCAGGCATAGGCATATACGGTCCCAAATACAGGGAATCGGTGACTTTGGGAAAGCCAATAACAACGCTCCAAACTGAAATTCTGGCCATAGAAAGATGCGCCCAAGTCTGTCTGTCCAGACAGTACAAGGGAGCCAGAATTTGCATTGCCTCTGATAGTCAGATGGCACTGAGGCAGCTTATGGCCGTTGATTGTAGATCAAGGACCATTTGGAGCTGCAAACAGTCCCTCAAAACACTGGCGAAGTACAACAAGCTAGTTTTAGCTTGGGTACCTGCCCACCAGAACATTGAGGGAAATGAAAGAGCCGATGCCCTTGCAAAAAGAGGAGCAAACACACCCTTCACCGGGCCCGTGCTCTCCTGTTGGGTATCACCTACACTGATTAGGGCAGAGGTCGGCGTTTGGGAAAAAAGGGAGAAACACTCTTACTGGATAAACACATCTGGTCAAAGACAAGCAAAGAGACTAATTGAACCTTTCAAAGAAGGCTCAACAAGCTCTATCGTTATCAAAAAACGAGTTAAGGCTGCTTATCAGCCTTCTCACAGGGCATTGTCCGTGAGATATCACCTACACAAGATCGGTAAAGAAAACTCCGACATTTGTAGGTTATGAAACTAATGAGTGTAGATTCTGTGGAAAAAGGAGGTAACTTCTGTCCGCTATGGTACAGAAGCCTCGCCATTGCTAGCCTGCTCGAAGAATGTCTTCGAAAGGAATTCAGCCTCCTTGAAACCCTTTCAGATACGTCTTCTTTGCTGTTCTTATATTATTCATTTTTGTTGTTAGCTAGTCACCATCAACCAATTATCGTTCTTATTCTGTTTTCGTTTACAGGTTCTGTGATCAGCATGGTCCCAATAAACGGAAAAATAAAGGAACTGCTCCTGCAGATTTAATGTTGGTTGCCGAAGCTATGATGCCAAGGATTCTTTTCAGACTAATTTTACATCTAAGAGAACACAGGTAAGATAGAAGATTCAAACGCCATTTTTTAAATTTTGATTCTGTCAGATTTTTTTAAATTCAATTGAAATTTCAGCAAATCTGGAGTTAGCGAAAATTATAGCAAAGAAGGAACCACGTACGCTGACAGCTTTATCAATATGTTGTTCGATTTTAACAATATGGGAGGCCTAATGAGAAGAGTTATGACAAACGCCCTCACAAACCCACAGGTAAGCTAACCTTCAATGGTTTCCAATTGCGAAATGAATATAATAAATATATGGTTAATCAAAATATGGATATGATTACTAGCGAAACTACCAAAAACTGAAACTTCATCATACTCAATTTCAAGCGGATAACCAATAATAACTACGGTTATCATTGGTTCAGCCCTTGGTTATAACCTTTTTGTCCTAGAACGAATAATCGGCTCTCGTCGTTTGAATGCGGTTTCTGGTTATTTGTCAATTGTCAATATAGGTTTTTTTTATGTTTGATGATTTGATTTGCAAATGTAAATTATTATGCTTCAAGTTCAACTCCATGCATCCCAAAATATTAATGTTTGAAACGTGGATTCAATGTAACGATGAACATATGTTTTTCAGAATGTTCCTCTTGACAAAAAAATTTTTTGTTCTGACAGAAATGATTCGAAGAGAAAATATTACCGAAAAATATACAGGAGGACACTATCCAATAGATTTGAATTCACATGTATTGATATCGCTGTGGTATTTGGCTACATCTCACACGTCACAGTAAAGTTTGCTATTAATAAAACTTTTTTTGGGAACTTAAACACAAATTCATAATTTTTTCTAACAGTCAAGAGCTATTAATTGTAACACAAAGCTTTTCCCATTATCCAAGTAAAGAAAGAATGTTTTGTTATACTCAAACAATATCAGCAATCTTTAAGAACTTCGGACAATTCTATTTTAAATAATATTAACAAGTCAGAAGCTTCTGGATGCGTTAATTTCAGAACCTAACTTAGAGATTTCAATAGATAAGTTTAATTCCCAAATGAATGAAATTAAGCTTATAATTGAAATTGTTGAAATAGTTTTCTCAATATAAATTGTAACGTGGCTAAGCTCACGAATACATATCTTCTTCAAGTATGCTACGTCAGTCAACAACTTTTGAAATTTCCCTGAACAACCCTACTTTTCTAATAACCAGAAGTTTAAAACCGCTTGAATGCAATTGGTTAACCACAATGATCACCCGTTATCCGCTTGAAATCGATTCATGATGCCTGGTCTATGACAACGTCAGGCAACACACAATACTTCACCTAGTCATCTAATGACCTGCTCAAAGGAATTCTCATAATAAACTGCGCAAAAAAATTAACGCACATTCTGAAAATCTCAATCTTAATGAAAGTTAACTCTACATTGACTTTATAACTTAATTTTTATGTTCTCTCGGGAAGGTTTTGAACGAAACAAGACACATTAAATGGAAGAAAAATTCAGGATTTCACCAAATTTATGCGAAAAGAGAAATAAACAATTTTCAAAATACTGGAATGCTGATAGATGATTTAATACCTGGTAAGAGCTGGGCCTCTTGCCGCGACACAAGTCCTTAAATCATATTCTCTGAGGCGATTTCTTATTGTTTGAGTGCTAATTTGCACCCCATGGGTTTGCTCAAGCTTATTTTGAAGGAGGCGAGCGGTTGCAAACCGTTGTCTCAACGAAGAAACTCTCAAGTAACGTTCTTGAATGTCAGTTGTTACCCGTGGTCTACCCTGTCCTGGTCTTCGGACATTCATACCTGTCTCCCTGAATCGCTGCAACATTCTGGACACACTTGTATGGGAAACTCCAAACCTTTATGCAATTCTTGTGTATGTCCACCCTTCTTCTCGCAAAATTACCGCTTGGGCACATTCCTCTTGGGTCAACTTGCGTGTTTCGCGTTGCATAACGATCGAGTGTAGAAAATCAAACGAAAGAAAAACTATTGATCACTAGAATTGATCACTAGAATTGATCGAGAACAACTGATTTCAGAATGGAGCCAATACATTCAAATCTGATAATCTCATCTTTTTTATTCCTGCTGGGAAAAAAACATCTGTATTGAAGAAAAACGTTAAAAGTGGATAACATATGCATGCATAATTCTGATAAAAATAATAAAATCATTGAGAACACCTTCAGTTGTAGAATAAATTTGAGATTTCCATAATGTGCGTTAATTTTTTTACGCAGTGTTTACAATGGTAAAATTATGAAGAATATTACATTAATTTTTGTTTAATCTCTCAGAAATACAGAGAATTGAACGAGATACCGGAGAAAGCCGATTCAGAGTACGCCCAGTTCCTCAGCCAATCGCGCAGCGTCTACGAGGAAGCGGTGAGATCCGTACCAAACCCTACGCCGTTGGAGGAATACCGGGACTGTCCGTCTCTACAGGAACACCTGGTACATAAGACGCTCCTTGAGGAGCTCGTCTTCTGGACCGTCAAGTTGGAATTTCCCCAGAAGGTGGTGTGCCTGTTGCTGCACCTGCTTCCCGATCCCGAATACAAGGTAGGACCAGTAGAAATTTGTGTAAAGGATTTTACAATAAAAAAGGAAAGAATTTTAATCTATACTAATATTATAAAGAGGAAAGATTTGTATGTTTGTGGCGTTGATACGAGTTAACTCATAAGCTACTTGACCGATTTCAATAATTCTTTCGCCCTTAGAATGCTATACTATCACTGAGTAACATAGGCTATACTTTTCACCCGAGAAAATTAAGGAAACCTACTATAACTTCAATGATAAAAATATAAGTATCAAAATCAGCCATTTTCAGGTGCGCTGCAAAAACCGTAAGACGTAGATGGAAACAATGTATGACGGAAATGTACCTTTTTAAAAATTCTACAAAAAAGTCCTCGATAGCATATATATATCTTTCAAGGTTTACTCGGTATTACCTTTTAAAGGTATCAAAATGTTTCTCTCAAATTATGCATTATTTGGGAGTATTTTTTCATGAATACGCGATTGATCCTTATCCAATTAAATACATCGTTCATACCCAGTATTTAATTTAGAACGAAATTGCCTTTTACATCATTCAATTATGATGAATACATCAAAAGATATGGCAGGTTGAAGATGAAATCGCACCAAAATGCGTCTCTGAGGTAGGTAATGTATTTTGGATTGCCCATATGTTTATGATTACAAATCAGATCAACAGATTCGCAGATGATACTCTGGCCAGCACATTTATATGTTGCGACAGCCAGGGAACTCTGAAATCTCTATCCGATGTTAGAGTTGATTCTCTTTTGGTAGAAGAATGCAGGAAAGCTCTGCGTGGGCTGGGCTCTGATAACTTTTTGAAAGTAATCTGGTGTCCGGCTCATGCGGATATACCTGGTAACGTCAAGGCAGATGAACTGGCTAGGCGGGGAGCCGGATTAGCATTTGTTGGTCCGAAGCCTTCGCTGCCAATCTGTCGCACATCTGTCAGAAGTTTCTTCAGGAACTGGCTGAACAGGGAATTTTCCTCGGAATGGAGCGCAGGGGTGGGCCTAAGGTGGTCGAGGATTCTCATTGAGAGACCGTCCTCGCGATCTGATGTCAATAGGCTTCTGTTGCTGGAGAGGAAACAACTGGGTCTGGTGACTGGTGCATTGACTGGTCACCTGTTTAACAAGCATTTGAAGAGAATGTGATTGACGAGCTGCTCCCTATGCCGGTGGTACAGCAGTACTGATGAAACGGTTGAGCATATTTTGTTCGACTGTAGAAACCTTACTGAGTTAAGGTCAACACACCTAGGTAATCCAACACCTTCTATTCCTATGGTGAGAGGGACCACTCCTGGCAGGCTCGCGACGTTTCTGTCTTTGTGTCTGAGGAGCTGAGTCTCTATGGAACAATGCGGGTGAACAATGGGCCACTAGGCCTCAGTTCGGCCGGTAAGGCACCGCACAGAGAAGAAGAAGAAGATCAACAGATGGCACTGAAGTCGTTATTTAGGTTATTAATCTACTATGGCACTATGCAACTAAACGGCCGGATCGAATTGAATGAATTTTTGTATACAGAACACGTCTGTTGGGTCTGCTAGTATTTGATATTTGGCGCAAATTTCGACCTGCCATTCCTCAGTGTACTCATTTTCTTTCTTCTAAGGTACGCTCTATGTTTATTTCTTACTCTGAGAGTTAAAGTTTTTTACTCCCGCTTACTTTTTTGATCATAACACCATTGGGTAGGTTCGCTGACGAGATGTACTTAGTCAGAGAGGACCAGGCTTTCTGACTTATAATCGTCTTTAATCAGAGTCTACAACGACTGAAGTGACCAATTATTTGCCGAAATATCTTCTCATTATCCATTCTCATCAACAGTTATCAACATTCTAATGTTTATGTTCTGTTTTCAGGAAGCTTTGACGAAAGCCTTCGTCTTGCACTACAGCAGGATCCCGATGATGCTGGAACGGTCAAACGATCCAGATACTTTGAGCAACCGGGTGGTACACGTTAGTGTTCAATTGTTTTCCAACGAGAGTCTAGCTGTCAGGATGACCGATCAGCTGCATGTCTTGCACGTTATGGTGGTCAGCTTGAAGTATATGATGAGCAAGATACTGATTCAGAACACCTTGCACGGTAAGTTGAAGACATTCTAATATGACATTTGAAATGTAGCTGCGATAAGATGAAATTTTCCGAATCGCAATTATAATGGGGAATATCGTAGTTGGCTTGTTGATGAATTCGTTGCCAGCATAGAGATAGGATAGTATAGAGTTGCCATAACTGAAATAAACGTGGTATCAGATCCGGCATGTTACTACCACCTAATGTCAAATTTGACAATCGTGGAATTTTTTGTAGGTATTGTGATTTTTCGCCTTTTTCTAATTAAATTATGATTTTTTTCTGCTTAATAATATACAATAAAATGGTATCGTGCGCTGTAAGGCTTTCTTCAAGCAGAGAAGAGATACATTAGAAGAAAATTAGAGGAAAAACATACCACAGGTAGGGATGAGTACTGAACAGATCCGCATTCGAAATGTTTGCTAGTATGTCTTGGTAATCTGATATATTTTTATATGTGTATATTATAGCATGAAGAAAAATTGTTTATTTGATATTCAATTGACCTTATTTGGACAGGATTCCTAAAGACCCAACACGTCGTATTTTTTCGGTGAAATTTGTAAACAGAAAAACTGGCAACTTAATTCAACCCTAAACTTTCCGCCATATTGGTCCCCGACTTAGCCCCGCCCAGTGGTACTATTTTTCCTTACTCAATTGTATGTCATAGCGTCTCTTCTCTATTATATCTCGATGGTTGCCAGTCAAATCTTACAGTTTTTGTAGTATAAGTGATTCCAACATTAGTTTTAAACATCTCATTTTCAAGTCACAACCATAGAGATCAACCAACGAAATTTCTCAGGCAGCTAAAAAACACCTATATCGATACAATAGTTTAGGTTTTAGTTTTAATTTTATATGTCTCAAATCCTTGTTTTTATTATTGCAGATCCCACAAACTTCCACATGGTGGTGGATTGCGGGAAGAGGGTGATGAGGGAGCATTGCTATTGGCCCCTCGTTTCAGATCTAAACAACGTGCTGAGTCACAGACCGGTTGCTTTTAAATTTATGGAGGATGACATGTTACTCAGAATGTGGTTCAAATTTTTGTCTACCTTTCAGGTAAGTGAACTTAACTTCATTAATTTGTTGTGCTCAATAGAAATGGTATTATCGAAAAGGATTTTTCACTATTTTGCCTGCGTTAATATTTTCTGAAACTCTCTTTTTGTGCGAATTTGGAACCTGGTGTGTTTTCAACGACCTGGTTGTACCATAATAAACTCTCACTTTCCAACAAAATGAGCGTCTAAATGTTGAAAAGAGTTTTCCAATAAGAGGTGTTATTTTGAATAGCCCGATATTTCGGTAGATGTCACGATTAAAGCTGTCATTTTTGACATTTGACAAGTAGAAACTACGCCATTAATAAAAATGGAACGATACACGCTTCAAGGACGCATTGAAATTATTAAAATTCACTATAAAAATTGTGAAATTTGGCAGAGATGGTTCGTAAAACTCGAACATTTTGGGTCGTCGTGAAGCACCTTTTCGGACCGCAATAAAGAAATTGGTGGAAAAATTCGAGCTGTTGGGACAAGTTAGTGATATGATGAATAAAACCCGTGCACGTCGCTCAAGAGCAGCTGAGAATATTGATGCTGTAGCCGAAAGTGTTGAAGAAAACCCTGGTTTCTCCAATCCTCGCCGTTCTTTGGAATTAGGCATTCCACAAATGTCATTACACCTTATTTTGTATAAAGATTTGAGTCTTAAGGCTTATAAAGTTCAGTTAACACAAGAACTCAAGCCGGCCGATCATTTTTTGCGGAAAAAGTTTCCGGACTGTGTCATCTCACAATTGTCCACCGACTATATCTATCCCATTCATAGATTGACCATTACTGAAAAAGGACCAAAATATTCTTGTATGAAGTATTTCAATAGGCTACCGCAAAGAATAAAACGAATACGTGACCAAAAATGTAGCAAAAAAGAACTACACAAACTGTTACTTGGCATTGAGCCTTATTCAGTTGATGAATTTTTGTGTGCAAACATGAAGTGAAATTAATTTATGTTATTTTCTTTTTAATTTGTATTCTACGACATAAAGGACCCCGCACATTTAGTATGGGAATTGGCTCCAGGTGGATTTGGCTGAAAATTTGATATGATGTTCTACTAATCCTTCTGATCAAATGTCTCTACAGTCACGAAGCTGAAAAATGCATGCTTCTAGGAGTTTTTAGCGATTTTTTGTATCCATTATGGCTTACGTATTACCGTTCACACAGAAATGTTTGAGAATATGTATTTCGTGATTATTGAAAGCAGATTCTGTCAATTCGAAATATTTCAAACATTTCTGTGTGAACGGTAATACGTAAGCCATAATGGATACAAAAAATCGCTAAAAACTCCTAGAAGTATGCATTTTTCAGCTTCGTGACTATGGAGACATTTGATCAGAAGGATTAGTAGAATATCATATCAAATTCTCAGCCAAATCCACCGGGAGCCAATTCCCATAATACTTAAGCTATAATGGATACAAAAAATTGCTGAAAACTCCTAGAATATGCATTTTTCAGCTTCGTGACTGTAGAGACATTTGATCAGAAGGATTAGTGAACATCATATCAAATTTTCAGCCAAATCCACCTGGAGCCAATTCCCATACTAAATGTGCGGGGTCCTTTCGTTCTGATTATGTATTTTTTAATATGTAAGATTCTCGAAATAGATATTATTATTTTGTGATTTAACACCTTGCGACTTCTTCCTTTGTGGCCATGTGAAGAGAAGGTCTACGCTAATAGCCCAGCGTCAATTAAAGACCTCAAGATGGAATTCGTGAGGCTATCGAGGACATAGGGCAGCCACTTGCGATTTGGTTATGGAAAATTTCATTGGAAGGATATGGTTCTGTAAGCGTGGTCGTGGTGGTCATTTGCCTGATGCTATTTTCCACTATTAACGGCATAGTTTCTTGTTTATAATGAAATAACATCCGATAATTTATATCGAAAAATGGCATTTTTCTTCGGATATCAAAATAACACCTCTTATCGTGAAACCCTTTATGTAGCTGTTTTATAATGATCCAACGACTAGAACATTGATGTTTTCACATTGTTTTTCGTTCCAGAGAGAGATAGAAATTTATTGTAATAAAATTACAAAGGGCCATCGACCGAAGTCCTTCAGCCATTGTTACAAAAAAAAAATTGTCTTTACATTCTATTGAAATTTCTGCAATTTATGTTATTTTGTTGTGTATAGTGTGTTATAAGTGGTTTCTTCCTTGTGTAACTATTGATGTTGACATACAGAAGTTTAAGAGGCATTACGTACTATCTGAATATTTTGGTCTTCGTCAATTTCGTTCCATTATATTAATATCGTTCAATTTTCCAGGGTATGAACGTGAATCACAGGGAACTAAATCAGCATGTGGAGTTCGAGCCGAACACTTACTATGCTGCTTTCAGTGCCGAATTAGAGGCTAGCGCATACCCGATGTCTGCCCTTGTATCGCATCTGACGGACCCTAGCACAGCCTACTTGACCAGACGGGTGCTTACGGCATGCCTCAACGAATTCAGGGAATGGTTGGAGGCTATCAATTTTCACAGTCCCAGCTTGGTGAGTGTCTGCTTTTTTCTTGAATATTGATGGGCTCTTTCTCGGATCCATAAAGAACATAGATAGGACATGTCAGATGTACACAGAGGCAAAATGAGGAAAGAATCTCCATGTTTATATTCTCCATCACTTCTGTTTGTAAACATTAACGTAACTCTGGGTATTCATATGATTTCCAAGATATTTGCACCAGTTTTCGTGATTCTACGTATCAGTGGGTGTACAGTGATATTGAAGTTGATTAATGGTGGTATTCTGCTTTAATCTGTAAGTCAAACTGTAACTTTTCATGAGCTTACAGGAAAATTGCAATTCTGGACCTCTTAAAGGGATCTGTAGCTTACAGAAATCGTTAAATATTTACGAGAACTCGACGGGTGATTGAAAGCATTATCGAATGACATATTGTGAGGTTTACGTTGAATGGTTTGTTTATTTTAGGACGAACACCAACATTTCAATAAAGAAATTCATGATGAATAAAAATAATATGGCTTTGTTTATTGGATTGTTATCGGAAGAAAATTATTAGAGGTAAAACATTATTCAATAATATACATGAACTGAAAATAATTCTTTTTCAATGTAGGAGCTTTATGAGAATTGGAAGGAAAAGGTTGCGTGATCAAGTGAATACATTTGAAATGTCGAATGCCCAGAAAATGTTCAGATTGAAGAAATACCAAATGCCCAGTTTGTGAACATGTTCATATTGAAGGATCAGTTTACTATAAGTTTAATAAATGCTCTACAGCAATTTTAACCAAGAATTTTTTTCTTTCTTGTTTTCAATTTATTAGATGAAAAAAATAAACGCTGACTACATTCAGATAAATGTATTTTCAAATTCAAATCAAAACCATTTACTCATAATACATAAAGTTCCATGATCAAATCTTACGATTGAAGGTTATGTTTTTCGATCAGTAGTTCAAAAGTGACACTGTAAATAAGAAAAATAGAGGAACCATTCCAGAATTGCATTTTTTACGAATCTGTAAGTCGGCCAGTTACAGCTCAGTCGTACTCTCGTACTCGTAACTTACAGATAAAAAGCAGAATACCACCATAAGTTCTTTATTGATCTGGGGCTTCTTTCAAAGAATTTTCAAGTAGTAATAACTTGAAGTGGAAACATCCCTGTATCATTGAATGTTCTTGTTAACATTGTTTAAAATCATTTCAGAATGATGATCTACAGGTGTCTTTCCACCTACCACTACATCGATACTTAGCAGTTTTTCTTTGCCAAGCTGTGGCCAAACAAGGTATCACCCTTGACGAAGTGTTGCCCTCTAGTGAGACCTTGAAATTGCTTATGATGCATCCGTTGAGAGTTCAGGTAAGATTTTTTGTATTTTGCATCTTTTTTTAGGCTTCGCAGAGTACTATTTTGATTTGCGATCTAGATAAATTGAAGAATACAATCCGAAATGAAATAAAGCGGTCTGTTTTCAACTGAAACGAATTACTGAGAGTGTTGAATAAAGTTATAAGCATTTTATTTTTTACGAAATTACCCCGAAAAATTATGGTTAAGTTTATCGATCAAATCACTATTGTTGTACTGAATATCTTTTCGATAATTTTTTCTTGAAACAGGGTTATTAGTGAGAAATTTTGGTCTGAACTGTCATTCCGTGCTAACTATATGAAAGTTTTTGAGGAGATATTTAAGATTCTAACCTTCAAAATTGAAGAACAAAACTATAGTTTTCATCAATTCCGTTCCGTATAAAACTTATTCAAGATAAAACAGTTAGTAGTTGGCAAAACGTTCCTATCTTATACCTATACATCTTCCTAAGTTTTTATTCTATGCATTCTTAGAGATACCTCGGCATGGATTTAATTCTTCTTGATTAAGATGGATTATTTATCCACAACTTTCTTCGAATTGTGAGTAAATAATCTGATAAACATTTCAATTCATGAATTCATCAATCAACAGATTTCATTCCGGATCACTTGTTTATTGATCTTCATTATCATCATATTTCATAAACAAATAATCAAAAGATAAAATGTAATTACGATGAACAATATCAGAAACATAATTGATTCTTTCTTTCTCAAACTAAAAACCACTAAATCTAAATCTATTCTATATATAAATATTCAATATGAATTATAATCTGTAGGTCTACAATAATTTGAAAAAAATGGCATCTGATAGGTTTTATACTGACATCTATATTTCGTCTGAATCAAAACAAAGCCGAATCGAATTTATGCAAAGATAATAAAACTGAAATCTCCGCGTTTTTGAAACGTTTCACAATGAATAATGATGATTAAAACATGCTTGACCAACGATTGAACACACTCAAATCAGTTCCTGGTAGAAACTAATCATACGTAAAAAAAACTTAAACTATTAACTACATATCACATGTTGCATAAACTTCAGGCAGGATTGCCCAACAAATATTCGAGTTTTATCATCGAAAAGACTGATCGAACTTTGAAATTATGGTACCACTCTGGGCTACACACAGACTAAACATCGGTTTATCGCATCTTTATATTGATTTTTTCGCTATGATATGCCTACAAACAAAAAGAGTATAATCAAAATTAATTCCCTAAAGATATCTGCAATAAACTAAATTACGGTTTGATCGTTAACTATTGGTATTTGACCTCTATGGGACCGGGGGTCTCGAGAGTCTCCACGCTTATCATGGGTACCAGCTCGTCCGGGTCCATCTGCTCTGGTTCCGGGAATATGGGTTCCAAGTGGTCAGAATAGTCGTACGCTATTATTTTCGGGGTAACGAAGCCTCCAAAGTTGATCCTGCCCTTGTAGAACAGTCCTGCGCCACTGAGAGCCACTGGTTTCATCAAAGACACCGGCTGAGCGTCCAAGAAGGGCACTGTGGTTTGGGCTGCGTCCCTTTCGAAGTCTGTGTGCGTAAACTCTATGAACTGGTCGGATCGAGACAGTTTAATGGAAGGTGTAGGCGTTCTGGTCGGCACGTCGGGATTGTACATCATTACCTTGCTCCTGAAACGAAAAAAACCCTTTGAAATGAGACCACACACGTCCAAAACGGGATATTATGGGCCCAAGGTTAGGCCCTTGGGGAACACCGTCAACTGTGACGAAATACCCTAAGGATCTGATATTGTGAGACGTAATAAATCAAGAGTTTACCTTGGTTTCTTTTGGGAGGCGTCAGTGTTGGGATTGTCCTTCCATACGCTCTTAGATGGATCCAGTTGGCCGGTGGTGAAATTGAAAGGCGTGGTGTGGATTTCAAAGTTGAGATGTGAGCCGATTGCTTGAATTTCACCCCTGTAAGTGTAAAATTTTTAGTTACAATATCTTTTTATGGAGTTGATGCGAGTTTACCTGTGAGAACGTGGTTCTGGTCGGCCTCCAAGTCGTCCAGATCTAAGGCGCGTTGTTCCCAAGTCATAATGTGATAGTCTTTTCCGCTTGTAGACCGTTCGGTCGGAAATGGTGTAGTTATCGACATCTTTCCAGCTAATACTGTTCGGATCTATGGTACCATATTCCTCCATGACGCCCTTTGGATCTGGAGATGAATGATACGGTTCTTCTTGACGAAACGAAGACCTGTGACGACCCTTCAAAATACCAAGATTATATAAGATTAGATAGTGGTCGATCGGCACGTTGATTACCCTTCTGCACTGCGACCAATAAGATCTTTTGTGCGTTACCATGCTAAAACTACCTTTTTCCCAGGAATCTAACCTCCTTAGCAAAGCTGGTTACTTCCTTAGGAGAGTTCGCTCTTATGTCGGCTGGCGTTATAACGCGCCACCTAGTAGAGTAAGTCTGGTTTGCGCCAGCGCAGTGCATTGGCATAGTATGTGCTCGGTGGTTTCAGTGGCCGATTCACATAACCTACAAATGTCGGAGTTTTCTTTACCGATCTTGTGTAGGTGATATCTCACTGGACAATGCCCTGTGGCCGATTAGCAGCTTAACTCGTTTTTGACAACGATAGAGCTTGTTGAGCCTTCTCTTTGGAAGGTTCGATTAGTCTCTTTGCTTGTCTTTGACCGGATGTGGTTTATCCAGTAAGAGTGTTTCTCCCTTTTTTCCCAACCACGACCTCTGCCCTATATCAGTGTAGGTGATACCCAACAGGAGGGCACGGGTCCGGTGAAGGGTGTGTTTGCTCCTCTTTTTGCAAGGGCATCAGCTCTCTCATTTCCCTCATGTTCTGGTGGGCAGGCACCCAAGCAAACTAGCTTGTTGTACTCGCCAGTGTTTTGAGGGACTGTTTGCAGCTCCAAATCTACAAACAACGGCCATAAGCTGCCTCAGTGCCATCTGACTATCAGAGGCAATGCAAATTCTGGCTCCCTTGTACTGTCTGGGACAGACAGACTTGGGCGCATCTTTCTATGGCCAGAATTTCAGTTGGAGCGTGTTATTGGCTTTCCCAAAGGCACCGATGAGATGGTTTTTACGAAGTCGAGACAAACCTTCCACATTTTCTTGGCGATCACCTATGATCACTTCGTAGTTGGCGTCAGGTCATACTCGATTGGCATGGAATCCCTCGGTAGTAAAGGGAGTTCACCACCGAGTGATTTTAAAAAATACCAAGATGGTTAACTTAATTTTATACTGAGTTTTCCTAAACTACTTGTTTTCCTCGACGTCTGATACCACAGGTCTCATGTTGAAGTATCTGTCAGAAGAGCGTCCCTGTTCGTCGCAATACACATGCAGTAGGAACAGTGCCAGAACAACCATCTCCACCAGCTGTCTACCTTGTACCACCTTTGCGACAAGCCTGTTTCCTTCCGTAGTAGACCAAAACCTTTCATACTCGATAGACTCGTATCTTCGGTTGGTCTTATCTTCCTGTAAAATAAAATAATTTGGAATGCAGTGGACCAAACATAGAACCACGGGGAACCCTATACTCACAGCGATACAGACTTCCATATCCGAATCCACGTATCTGCAGTCAGGATTTTTCCTTTGCAGGGTCTCTGTTGTCTACAGAAGAGGTTTTTGAAGCAGCAACCGTACATTTTGGCGTATTGGTACTCGCCGCAGTTCTCTCTGCAAGTGTTGTCGCCGTTCATGTCCACCTCGTTGATGATGTAGCCTTGAAGAAGTTCAGTTAGTTCTTCGTAGGTCTCACCCTTGACAGTGTTTCTAGGGTCGCACTTCCAGTACTCCTGGACGCTTGTTTCATGGCTTTTTTGGCGATGTCGAAGGTCTTGTTTGTTCGTTCTTTGAATTTCATCTTTGCTATTGAAGCTTCCTTGGTGAAGTTACCTGGAAAATGTACCGAATGTAGACAGTGTTTTATAGTTTGATTAGCGACCCGCCCCGGCTTCGCACGGACATCACTTAGAAACCTCAAAAATAACAGTACTTCTATACTATTAATGGATGTTATTATACATATAAACCTTCTTCTCTTGAATCACTCTATCTATTAAAAAAAACGCATCAACATCCTTGCGTACCTCATTTTATAGGTTAATTAATTCTCTACAAACGCCCTATTGACCATTCTTTTTGATAACCTATCGTTTTGAAAATAAATCGAATAAACTTGGGAGGAGATGAAAAATGACATTTTTTCATCTATTAATGAAATGAATCGGTCTCTGCTCATCCGATCCTGTGATCAAATACTAACTTGAAGTCTTAGTAACACTCAGCTCAGTTGAAAAAAACATCAAAATCATTTCAGTAGCCTATGGCGTCATGCACTTCTTGACACGATCACGCTAGATTTCCGCGGGAATGAGGTATTTTCCCGCCGTAAAAAGTAGCCTGTGTCCGTGCCTAGGATCCTGTCTTTATATTAACCCTCTTATGAAATCCGTTCAGACGTTAAGGCGTGAATGAGGTAAACTTTCAAAACAAACGATTAAAAATCACCAACTTAATAATAGCGTTTTCTTTTGGGAAACTGGTGCGCACCAGAATTGCCCCAGTGCGATCTGAGTGCAAATTTCTATGAGCATTTCATTGTTCTTTGTACCAATAGAACACAAAAATTGCACTGGGAGCAATTCTGCTGCGCACCAGTTTTCCCAAAAGAAAACGCTATAGTTTTCTGCCTACTGCCTACGCCTTAAGTATGATAGCATGAATATTAATACCCATATCCTTTTCTAGGTTACTATCTATCCCCTAACTAAATTTCATCAAAATCCGTTCAGCCGTTTAGGCATGAGAGCAAAACTCTCAGCAAAAACCATAAAAAAAAAAACACTAACTCAATTCAGTTTTCTGCCTACTTCCTACCCCCTAAGTACGATGACGTGATCATTTGATCTTATATCCGTTTTTAGGTAACCATCTATTACCTTACTAAATTTCATCAAAATCTGTTCAGCCGTTTAGACGTGAAAGAGCAAAAGTCCCAACAAAAATGACTAAACATCACTAACTCAATTTAGTTATCTGCCTACTGCCTTACCCACTAAAACGATGGCGTGATTATTTATAGCCTATGACCATTTCTAGGTTATCATCTATCACCGTACCAATTTCATCAAATCCGTTCAGCCGTTTAGGCGTGAAAGAGTAACAGACAGACAGAGTTTACTTTCGCATTTATAATTATAAATATAGTATGGATTGAGATTTTGTCTTACCCTTTTGCCGTATAGCTTCAACGCATGTATGAGAATTGTGTCATGGAGTATCCTTGATTTCTGTAACTGCGATGGTCGAGAAAAGGTTTACAGTATTTGCTGAGGAGGTTGTTTGTTACCGCAAATGATCTCATTGGCTTCCTGAAAGGTAAATTTAAGTTGAAGACCGTTTGAAACGACAATGATTTAAAGGACAATCAAAGTTACTCAAATGTGAACGATGGTAGTAAGTATCATATCCTTCTCTACCCTGGGCCGCGCATCGAACAAACCTCATTGATCACCATGTCGTCTATTCTTTCCATAGCTGATGGTACTCCACTCTTGGCGTCGTATAGAATGGTCTCAGCCATATCTAACCATGCCTGCTTCGGAGAAGGTATCCTTCCTTCGGCTGTCTGTTGCTTCTGGAACCTCCTGAAGGTCTCGTAGAGCACGAATATGCTTTTGAGGTCGGGAATACACTATTTCCCAGGTCCACACGTTCTCTAGTTTCTGGTATCTTTACATCTGTAGGCAACCTCTGCAAGATAGATGAAAGTTTTTAAGGGTTATCTGAGAAGACTAGGAGACTTTTGGTTTGAGTTAGTTCTGATTCAAAGTGGAGAAAATTTTAGAAGATTTTGGTGCTACGATATCGTTATTATGAGGAGTCCAACGGGGGTTTTTTTCTGGAGCAGCTTCTACAACCACAGTAGATGGAAGTTTTTGAGGATTCACTTCGATTACTTGAAGACTTTTGGTTTGGGTCAGGCTCCTGTATGAGCGTCTTTCAAGCGAAAATCTTAGCTATTGAAAGATTCTAGATATAAATCTAGAAAGAAACTATCAGAGTGTGATATAGCCATACACTCCGATAGTCAAAGCTGTTATTAAAGCACTGAGCTCCTACGTCATCGACTCAAAATGATCTGGGAGTGCCGGAACAAACCCAACGAGGTAGGCAAGAAAAATGAGGTCTTTTAATCTGGGTTCCCGTCCACTCGGGAATCAAAGGAAATGAAGAGGCCAATACCCTTGTCAAAAAGGGCGCACGAATGTCCTCATTGGCCCAAACCCTTCTGTGGTATATGTTAAGTACCTATAAGAAGGAGTTTCTGGAGAAGAAGAAAGCCGAGAGGGAAAACTCTGGCGGAATCTCCCAGGGATGGATCATTCCACTGAGTTCCTTCGGAATTTCCAGACAGCGGGATC
>JACDNR010000556.1:0-40000 GCA_013421045.1 Propylea japonica
TCTGTTCTTTGAATGATTCGATTTATTTCTAACCAATTGCACATATGAAAATATTTTCTATGCAGTTTAAGGACTGATGTAAGTGAATAAAACGAGGTATCAATTGTTTCAATCGGACATCAAGAAGCCGAGCAAATTTGATTTGTTGTTGATGGAAAAAATTCAAATTTTTCAAGTCTGTTCTTTGAATGATTCGATTTATTTCTAAACCAATTGCACATATGAAAATATTTTCTATGCAGTTTAAAGGACTGATGTAAGTTGAATAAAACGAGGTATCAATTGTTCCAATCGGACATCAAGAAGCCGAGCAAATTTGATTTGTTGGTTGATGGAAAAAATCAAATTTTTCAAGTCTGTTCTTTGAATGATTCGATTTATTTCTGAACCAATTGCACATATGAAATATTTTCTATGCAGTAAAGAATTGATGTAAGTTGAATAAAACGAGGTATCAATTGTTCCAATCGGACATCAAGAAGCCGAGCAAATTTGATTTGTTTGTTGATGGAAAAAATTCAAATTTTTCAAGTCTGTTCTTTGAATGATTCGATTTATTTCTAACCAATTGCACATATGAAAATATTTTCTATGCAGTTAAAAGGACTGATGTAGTTGAATAAAACGAGGTATCAATTGTTTCAATCGGACATCAAGAAGCCGAGCAAATTTGATTTGTTGGTTGATGGAAAAAATTCAAATTTTTCAAGTCTGTTCTTTGAATGATTCGATTTATTTCTGAACCAATTGCACATATGAAAATATTTTCTATGCAGTTAAAGAATTGATGTGAGTTGAATAAAACGAGGTATCAATTGTTCCAATCGGACATCAAGAAGCCGAGCAAATTTGATTTGTTGGTTGATGGAAAAATTCAAATTTTTCAAGTCTGTTCTTTGAATGATTCGATTTATTTCTAAACCAATTGCACATATGAAAATATTTTCTATGCAGTTTAAAGACTGATGTAAGTTGAATAAAACGAGGTATCAATTGTTTCAATCGGACATCAAGAAGCCGAGCAAATTTGATTTGTTGGTTGATGGAAAAAATTCAAATTTTTCAAGTCTGTTCTTTGAATGATTCGATTTATTTCTGAACCAATTGCACATATGAAAATATTTCTATGCATTTAAAGATTGATGTAAGTTGAATAAAACGAGGTATCAATTGTTCCAATCGGACATCAAGAAGCCGAGCAAATTTGATTTGTTGGTTGATGGAAAAATTCAAATTTTTCAAGTCTGTTCTTTGAATGATTCGATTTATTTCTGAACCAATTGCACATATGAAAATATTTTCTATGCAGTTAAAGAATTGATGTAAGTTGAATAAAACGAGGTATCAATTGTTCCAATCGGACATCAAGAAGCCGAGCAAATTTGATTTGTTGGTTGATGGAAAAAATTCAAATTTTTCAAGTCTGTTCTTTGAATGATTCGATTTATTTCTAAACCAATTGCACATATGAAAATATTTTCTATGCAGTTTAAGGACTGATGTAAGTGAATAAAACGAGGTATCAATTGTTTCCATCGGACATCAAGAAGCCGAGCAAATTTGATTTGTTGGTTGATGGAAAAAATCAAATTTTTCAAGTCTGTTCTTTTCTTTGAATGATTCGATTTATTTCTGAACCAATTGCACATATGAAAATATTTTCTATGCAGTTTAAAGGACTGATGTAAGTTGAATAAAACGAGGTATCAATTGTTCCAATCGGACATCAAGAAGCCGAGCAAATTTGATTTGTTGTTGATGAAAAAAATTCAAATTTTTCAAGTCTGTTCTTTGAATGATTCGATTTATTTCTGAACCAATTGCACATATGAAAATATTTTCTATGCAGTTTAAAGGACTGATGTAAGTTGAATAAAACGAGGTATCAATTGTTCCAATCGGACATCAAGAAGCCGAGCAAATTTGATTTGTTGGTTGATGGAAAAAATTCAAATTTTTCAAGTCTGTTCTTTGAATGATTCGATTTATTTCTGAACCAATTGCACATATGAAAATATTTTCTATGCAGTTTAAAGGACTGATGTAAGTTGAATAAAACGAGGTATCAATTGTTCCAATCGGACATCAAGAAGCCGAGCAAATTTGATTTGTTGGTTGATGGAAAAAATTCAAATTTTTCAAGTCTGTTCTTTGAATGATTCGATTTATTTCTGAACCAATTGCACATATGAAAATATTTTCTATGCAGTTTAAAGAATTGATGTAAGTTGAATAAAACGAGGTATCAATTGTTCCAATCGGACATCAAGAAGCCGAGCAAATTTGATTTGTTGGTTGATGGAAAAAATTCAAATTTTTCAAGTCTGTTCTTTGAATGATTCGATTTATTTCTGAACCAATTGCACATATGAAAATATTTTCTATGCAGTTTAAAGACTGATGTAAGTTGAATAAAACGAGGTATCAATTGTTTCAATCGGACATCAAGAAGCCGAGCAAATTTGATTTGTTGGTTGATGGAAAAAATTCAAATTTTTCAAGTCTGTTCTTTGAATGATTCGATTTATTTCTGAACCAATTGCACATATGAAAATATTTTCTATGCAGTTTAAAGAATGATGTAAGTTGAATAAAACGAGGTATCAATTGTTCCAATCGGACATCAAGAAGCCGAGCAAATTTGATTTGTTGGTTGATGGAAAAAATTCAAATTTTTCAAGTCTGTTCTTTGAATGATTCGATTTATTTCTGAACCAATTGCACATATGAAAATATTTTCTATGCAGTTTAAAGAATTGATGTGAAGTGAATAAAACGAGGTATCAATTGTTTCATCGGACATCAAGAAGCCGAGCAAATTTGATTTGTTGGTTGATGGAAAAATTCAAATTTTTCAAGTCTGTTCTTTGAATGATTCGATTTATTTCTAAACCAATTGCACATATGAAAATATTTTCTATGCAGTTTAAAGAATTGATGTAAGTTGAATAAAACGAGGTATCAATTGTTTCAATCGGACATCAAGAAGCCGAGCAAATTTGATTTGTTGGTTGATGAAAAAATTCAAATTTTTCAAGTCTGTTCTTTGAATGATTCGATTTATTTCTGAACCAATTGCACATATGAAAATATTTTCTATGCAGTTAAAGAATTGATGTGAGTTGAATAAAACGAGGTATCAATTGTTTCCAATCGGACATCAAGAAGCCGAGCAAATTTGATTTGTTGGTTGATGGAAAAAATTCAAATTTTTCAAGTCTGTTCTTTGAATGATTCGATTTATTTCTAAACCAATTGCACATATGAAAATATTTTCTATGCAGTTTAAAGACTGATGTAAGTTGAATAAAACGAGGTATCAATTGTTCCAATCGGACATCAAGAAGCCGAGCAAATTTGATTTGTTGGTTGATGGAAAAAATTCAAATTTTTCAAGTCTGTTCTTTGAATGATTCGATTTATTTCTGAACCAATTGCACATATGAAAATATTTTCTATGCAGTTTAAAGAATTGATGTAAGTTGAATAAAACGAGGTATCAATTGTTCCAATCGGACATCAAGAAGCCGAGCAAATTTGATTTGTTGGTTGATGGAAAAAATTCAAATTTTTCAAGTCTGTTCTTTGAATGATTCGATTTATTTCTGAACCAATTGCACATATGAAAATATTTTCTATGCAGTTAAAGAACTGATGTAAGTTGAATAAAACGAGGTATCAATTGTTCCAATCGGACATCAAGAAGCCGAGCAATTTGATTTGTTGGTTGATGGAAAAAATTCAAATTTTTCAAGTCTGTTCTTTGAATGATTCGATTTATTTCTAAACCAATTGCACATATGAAAATATTTTCTATGCAGTTTGAAGGACTGATGTAAGTTGAATAAAACGAGGTATCAATTGTTCCAATCGGACATCAAGAAGCCGAGCAAATTTGATTTGTTGGTTGATGGAAAAATTCAAATTTTTCAAGTCTGTTCTTTGAATGATTCGATTTATTTCTGAACCAATTGCACATATGAAAATATTTTCTATGCAGTTAAAGAATTGATGTGAGTTGAATAAAACGAGGTATCAATTGTTCCAATCGGACATCAAGAAGCCGAGCAAATTTGATTTGTTGGTTGATGGAAAAAATTCAAATTTTTCAAGTCTGTTCTTTGAATGATTCGATTTATTTCTAAACCAATTGCACATATGAAAATATTTTCTATGCAGTTTAAAGGACTGATGTAAGTTGAATAAAACGAGGTATCAATTGTTCCAATCGGACATCAAGAAGCCGAGCAAATTTGATTTGTTGGTTGATGGAAAAAATTCAAATTTTTCAAGTCTGTTCTTTGAATGATTCGATTTATTTCTAAACCAATTGCACATATGAAAATATTTTCTATGCAGTTTGAAAGGACTGATGTAAGTTGAATAAAACGAGGTATCAATTGTTCCAATCGGACATCAAGAAGCCGAGCAAATTTGATTTGTTGGTTGATGGAAAAAATTCAAATTTTTCAAGTCTGTTCTTTGAATGATTCGATTTATTTCTGAACCAATTGCACATATGAAAATATTTTCTATGCAGTTTAAAGGACTGATGTAAGTTGAATAAAACGAGGTATCAATTGTTCCAATCGGACATCAAGAAGCCGAGCAAATTTGATTTGTTGGTTGATGGAAAAAAATTCAAATTTTTCAAGTCTGTTCTTTGAATGATTCGATTTATTTCTAAACCAATTGCACATATGAAAATATTTTCTATGCAGTTTAAAGACTGATGTAGTTGAATAAAACGAGGTATCAATTGTTCCAATCGGACATCAAGAAGCCGAGCAAATTTGATTTGTTGGTTGATGGAAAAAATTCAAATTTTTCAAGTCTGTTCTTTGAATGATTCGATTTATTTCTAAACCAATTGCACATATGAAAATATTTTCTATGCAGTTTAAAGGACTGATGTAAGTTGAATAAAACGAGGTATCAATTGTTCCAATCGGACATCAAGAAGCCGAGCAAATTTGATTTGTTGGTTGATGGAAAAATTCAAATTTTTCAAGTCTGTTCTTTGAATGATTCGATTTATTTCTGAACCAATTGCACATATGAAAATATTTTCTATGCAGTTAAAGAATTGATGTAAGTTGAATAAACGAGGTATCAATTGTTTCCAATCGGACATCAAGAAGCCGAGCAAATTTGATTTGTTGGTTGATGGAAAAAATTCAAATTTTTCAAGTCTGTTCTTTGAATGATTCGATTTATTTCTGAACCAATTGCACATATGAAAATATTTTCTATGCAGTTTAAAGGACTGATGTAAGTTGAATAAAACGAGGTATCAATTGTTCAATCGGACATCAAGAAGCCGAGCAAATTTGATTTGTTGGTTGATGGAAAAAATTCAAATTTTTCAAGTCTGTTCTTTGAATGATTCGATTTATTTCTAAACCAATTGCACATATGAAAATATTTTCTATGCAGTTTAAAGGACTGATGTAGTTGAATAAAACGAGGTATCAATTGTTCCAATCGGACATCAAGAAGCCGAGCAAATTTGATTTGTTGGTTGATGGAAAAAATTCAAATTTTTCAAGTCTGTTCTTTGAATGATTCGATTTATTTCTGAACCAATTGCACATATGAAAATATTTTCTATGCAGTTTAAAGACTGATGTAGTTGAATAAAACGAGGTATCAATTGTTCCAATCGGACATCAAGAAGCCGAGCAAATTTGATTTGTTGGTTGATGGAAAAAATTCAAATTTTTCAAGTCTGTTCTTTGAATGATTCGATTTATTTCTGAACCAATTGCACATATGAAAATATTTTCTATGCAGTTTAAAGACTGATGTAAGTTGAATAAAACGAGGTATCAATTGTTCCAATCGGACATCAAGAAGCCGAGCAAATTTGATTTGTTGGTTGATGGAAAAAATTCAAATTTTTCAAGTCTGTTCTTTGAATGATTCGATTTATTTCTAAACCAATTGCACATATGAAAATATTTTCTATGCAGTTTAAAGACTGATGTAAGTTGAATAAAACGAGGTATCAATTGTTTCAATCGGACATCAAGAAGCCGAGCAAATTTGATTTGTTGGTTGATGGAAAAAATTCAAATTTTTCAAGTCTGTTCTTTGAATGATTCGATTTATTTCTGAACCAATTGCACATATGAAAATATTTTCTATGCAGTTTAAAGATTGATGTGAGTTGAATAAAACGAGGTATCAATTGTTCAATCGGACATCAAGAAGCCGAGCAAATTTGATTTGTTGGTTGATGGAAAAATTCAAATTTTTCAAGTCTGTTCTTTGAATGATTCGATTTATTTCTAAACCAATTGCACATATGAAAATATTTTCTATGCAGTTTAAAGGACTGATGTAAGTTGAATAAAACGAGGTATCAATTGTTTCAATCGGACATCAAGAAGCCGAGCAAATTTGATTTGTTGGTTGATGGAAAAAATTCAAATTTTTCAAGTCTGTTCTTTGAATGATTCGATTTATTTCTGAACCAATTGCACATATGAAAATATTTTCTATGCAGTTAAAGAATTGATGTGAGTTGAATAAAACGAGGTATCAATTGTTCCAATCGGACATCAAGAAGCCGAGCAAATTTGATTTGTTGGTTGATGGAAAAAATTCAAATTTTTCAAGTCTGTTCTTTGAATGATTCGATTTATTTCTAAACCAATTGCACATATGAAAATATTTTCTATGCAGTTTAAAGAACTGATGTAAGTTGAATAAAACGAGGTATCAATTGTTTCAATCGGACATCAAGAAGCCGAGCAAATTTGATTTGTTGGTTGATGGAAAAAATTCAAATTTTTCAAGTCTGTTCTTTGAATGATTCGATTTATTTCTGAACCAATTGCACATATGAAAATATTTTCTATGCAGTTAAAGAATTGATGTGAGTTGAATAAAACGAGGTATCAATTGTTCCAATCGGACATCAAGAAGCCGAGCAAATTTGATTTGTTGGTTGATGGAAAAAATTCAAATTTTTCAAGTCTGTTCTTTGAATGATTCGATTTATTTCTAAACCAATTGCACATATGAAAATATTTTCTATGCAGTTTAAGACTGATGTAAGTTGAATAAAACGAGGTATCAATTGTTCCAATCGGACATCAAGAAGCCGAGCAAATTTGATTTGTTGGTTGATGGAAAAAATTCAAATTTTTCAAGTCTGTTCTTTGAATGATTCGATTTATTTCTGAACCAATTGCACATATGAAAATATTTTCTATGCAGTTTAAGAATTGATGTGAGTTGAATAAAACGAGGTATCAATTGTTCCAATCGGACATCAAGAAGCCGAGCAAATTTGATTTGTTGGTTGATGGAAAAAATTCAAATTTTTCAAGTCTGTTCTTTGAATGATTCGATTTATTTCTAAACCAATTGCACATATGAAAATATTTTCTATGCAGTTTAAAGGACTGATGTAAGTTGAATAAAACGAGGTATCAATTGTTCCAATCGGACATCAAGAAGCCGAGCAAATTTGATTTGTTGGTTGATGGAAAAAATTCAAATTTTTCAAGTCTGTTCTTTGAATGATTCGATTTATTTCTGAACCAATTGCACATATGAAAATATTTTCTATGCAGTTTAAAGACTGATGTAAGTTGAATAAAACGAGGTATCAATTGTTCCAATCGGACATCAAGAAGCCGAGCAAATTTGATTTGTTGGTTGATGGAAAAAATTCAAATTTTTCAAGTCTGTTCTTTGAATGATTCGATTTATTTCTAAACCAATTGCACATATGAAAATATTTTCTATGCAGTTTAAAGGACTGATGTAAGTTGAATAAAACGAGGTATCAATTGTTTCAATCGGACATCAAGAAGCCGAGCAAATTTGATTTGTTGGTTGATGGAAAAAATTCAAATTTTTCAAGTCTGTTCTTTGAATGATTCGATTTATTTCTAAACCAATTGCACATATGAAAATATTTCTATGCAGTTTGAAGACTGTGTAAGTTGAATAAAACGAGGTATCAATTGTTCCAATCGGACATCAAGAAGCCGAGCAAATTTGATTTGTTGGTTGATGGAAAAAATTCAAATTTTTCAAGTCTGTTCTTTGAATGATTCGATTTATTTCTGAACCAATTGCACATATGAAAATATTTTCTATGCAGTTTAAAGGACTGATGTAAGTTGAATAAAACGAGGTATCAATTGTTCCAATCGGACATCAAGAAGCCGAGCAAATTTGATTTGTTGGTTGATGGAAAAAATTCAAATTTTTCAAGTCTGTTCTTTGAATGATTCGATTTATTTCTGAAACCAATTGCACATATGAAAATATTTTCTATGCAGTTTAAAGAATGATGTAAGTTGAATAAAACGAGGTATCAATTGTTCCAATCGGACATCAAGAAGCCGAGCAAATTTGATTTGTTGGTTGATGGAAAAAATTCAAATTTTTCAAGTCTGTTCTTTGAATGATTCGATTTATTTCTGAACCAATTGCACATATGAAAATATTTTCTATGCAGTTTAAAGAATGATGTAAGTTGAATAAAACGAGGTATCAATTGTTTCCAATCGGACATCAAGAAGCCGAGCAAATTTGATTTGTTGGTTGATGGAAAAAATTCAAATTTTTCAAGTCTGTTCTTTGAATGATTCGATTTATTTCTGAACCAATTGCACATATGAAAATATTTTCTATGCAGTTAAAGAATTGATGTGAGTTGAATAAAACGAGGTATCAATTGTTCCAATCGGACATCAAGAAGCCGAGCAAATTTGATTTGTTTGTTGATGGAAAAAATTCAAATTTTTCAAGTCTGTTCTTTGAATGATTCGATTTATTTCTAAACCAATTGCACATATGAAAATATTTTCTATGCAGTTTAAAGACTGATGTAAGTTGAATAAAACGAGGTATCAATTGTTCCAATCGGACATCAAGAAGCCGAGCAAATTTGATTTGTTGGTTGATGGAAAAATTCAAATTTTTCAAGTCTGTTCTTTGAATGATTCGATTTATTTCTAAACCAATTGCACATATGAAAATATTTTCTATGCAGTTTAAAGGATTGATGTAAGTTGAATAAAACGAGGTATCAATTGTTTCAATCGGACATCAAGAAGCCGAGCAAATTTGATTTGTTGGTTGATGGAAAAAATTCAAATTTTTCAAGTCTGTTCTTTGAATGATTCGATTTATTTCTGAAACCAATTGCACATATGAAAATATTTTCTATGCAGTTAAAGAATTGATGTAGTTGAATAAAACGAGGTATCAATTGTTCAATCGGACATCAAGAAGCCGAGCAAATTTGATTTGTTGGTTGATGGAAAAAATTCAAATTTTTCAAGTCTGTTCTTTGAATGATTCGATTTATTTCTAAACCAATTGCACATATGAAAATATTTTCTATGCAGTTTGAAGACTGATGTAAGTTGAATAAAACGAGGTATCAATTGTTTCAATCGGACATCAAGAAGCCGAGCAAATTTGATTTGTTGGTTGATGGAAAAATTCAAATTTTTCAAGTCTGTTCTTTGAATGATTCGATTTATTTCTGAACCAATTGCACATATGAAAATATTTTCTATGCAGTTAAAGAATTGATGTGAGTTGAATAAAACGAGGTATCAATTGTTTCAATCGGACATCAAGAAGCCGAGCAAATTTGATTTGTTGGTTGATGGAAAAAATTCAAATTTTTCAAGTCTGTTCTTTGAATGATTCGATTTATTTCTAAACCAATTGCACATATGAAATATTTTCTATGCAGTTTAAAGGACTGATGTAAGTTGAATAAAACGAGGTATCAATTGTTTCAATCGGACATCAAGAAGCCGAGCAAATTTGATTTGTTGGTTGATGGAAAAAATTCAAATTTTTCAAGTCTGTTCTTTGAATGATTCGATTTATTTCTGAACCAATTGCACATATGAAAATATTTTCTATGCAGTTAAAGAATTGATGTGAGTTGAATAAAACGAGGTATCAATTGTTCCAATCGGACATCAAGAAGCCGAGCAAATTTGATTTGTTGGTTGATGGAAAAAATTCAAATTTTTCAAGTCTGTTCTTTGAATGATTCGATTTATTTCTAAACCAATTGCACATATGAAAATATTTCTATGCAGTTTAAAGGACTGATGTGAGTTGAATAAAACGAGGTATCAATTGTTTCAATCGGACATCAAGAAGCCGAGCAAATTTGATTTGTTGGTTGATGGAAAAATTCAAATTTTTCAAGTCTGTTCTTTGAATGATTCGATTTATTTCTGAAACCAATTGCACATATGAAAATATTTTCTATGCAGTTAAAGAATTGATGTGAGTTGAATAAAACGAGGTATCAATTGTTTCAATCGGACATCAAGAAGCCGAGCAAATTTGATTTGTTGGTTGATGGAAAAAATTCAAATTTTTCAAGTCTGTTCTTTGAATGATTCGATTTATTTCTAAACCAATTGCACATATGAAAATATTTTCTATGCAGTTTAAAGAATTGATGTGAGTTGAATAAAACGAGGTATCAATTGTTCCAATCGGACATCAAGAAGCCGAGCAAATTTGATTTGTTGGTTGATGGAAAAAATTCAAATTTTTCAAGTCTGTTCTTTGAATGATTCGATTTATTTCTAACCAATTGCACATATGAAAATATTTTCTATGCAGTTTAAAGAATTGATGTGAGTTGAATAAAACGAGGTATCAATTGTTTCAATCGGACATCAAGAAGCCGAGCAAATTTGATTTGTTGGTTGATGGAAAAATTCAAATTTTTCAAGTCTGTTCTTTGAATGATTCGATTTATTTCTAAATCAATTGCACATATGAAAATATTTTCTATGCAGTTTAAAGAATTGATGTGAGTTGAATAAAACGAGGTATCAATTGTTTCAATCGGACATCAAGAAGCCGAGCAAATTTGATTTGTTGGTTGATGGAAAAAATTCAAATTTTTCAAGTCTGTTCTTTGAATGATTCGATTTATTTCTAAACCAATTGCACATATGAAAATATTTTCTATGCAGTTTAAAGAATTGATGTGAGTTGAATAAAACGAGGTATCAATTGTTTCAATCGGACATCAAGAAGCCGAGCAAATTTGATTTGTTGGTTGATGGAAAAAATTCAAATTTTTCAAGTCTGTTCTTTGAATGATTCGATTTATTTCTAAACCAATTGCACATATGAAAATATTTTCTATGCAGTTTAAAGAATTGATGTGAGTTGAATAAAACGAGGTATCAATTGTTTCAATCGGACATCAAGAAGCCGAGCAAATTTGATTTGTTGGTTGATGGAAAAAATTCAAATTTTTCAAGTCTGTTCTTTGAATGATTCGATTTATTTCTAAACCAATTGCACATATGAAATATTTTCTATGCAGTTTAAAGAATGATGTGAGTTGAATAAAACGAGGTATCAATTGTTTCAATCGGACATCAAGAAGCCGAGCAAATTTGATTTGTTGGTTGATGGAAAAATTCAAATTTTTCAAGTCTGTTCTTTGAATGATTCGATTTATTTCTAAACCAATTGCACATATGAAAATATTTTCTATGCAGTTTAAGGACTGATGTAAGTTGAATAAAACGAGGTATCAATTGTTCCAATCGGACATCAAGAAGCCGAGCAAATTTGATTTGTTGGTTGATGGAAAAAATTCAAATTTTTCAAGTCTGTTCTTTGAATGATTCGATTTATTTCTGAAACCAATTGCACATATGAAAATATTTTCTATGCAGTTAAAGAATTGATGTGAGTTGAATAAAACGAGGTATCAATTGTTCCAATCGGACATCAAGAAGCCGAGCAAATTTGATTTGTTGTTGATGGAAAAAATTCAAATTTTTCAAGTCTGTTCTTTGAATGATTCGATTTATTTCTAAACCAATTGCACATATGAAAATATTTTCTATGCAGTTTAAAGAACTGATGTAAGTTGAATAAAACGAGGTATCAATTGTTTCAATCGGACATCAAGAAGCCGAGCAAATTTGATTTGTTGGTTGATGGAAAAAATTCAAATTTTTCAAGTCTGTTCTTTGAATGATTCGATTTATTTCTGAACCAATTGCACATATGAAAATTTTTCTATGCAGTTTAAAGAATTGATGTGAGTTGAATAAAACGAGGTATCAATTGTTCAATCGGACATCAAGAAGCCGAGCAAATTTGATTTGTTGGTTGATGGAAAAAATTCAAATTTTTCAAGTCTGTTCTTTGAATGATTCGATTTATTTCTAAACCAATTGCACATATGAAAATATTTTCTATGCAGTTTAAAGAATGATGTAAGTTGAATAAAACGAGGTATCAATTGTTCCAATCGGACATCAAGAAGCCGAGCAAATTTGATTTGTTGGTTGATGGAAAAAATTCAAATTTTTCAAGTCTGTTCTTTGAATGATTCGATTTATTTCTGAACCAATTGCACATATGAAAATATTTTCTATGCAGTTAAGAGAATTGATGTGAGTTGAATAAAACGAGGTATCAATTGTTTCAATCGGACATCAAGAAGCCGAGCAAATTTGATTTGTTGGTTGATGGAAAAAATTCAAATTTTTCAAGTCTGTTCTTTGAATGATTCGATTTATTTCTAAACCAATTGCACATATGAAAATATTTTCTATGCAGTTTAAAGAATTGATGTGAGTTGAATAAAACGAGGTATCAATTGTTTCAATCGGACATCAAGAAGCCGAGCGAATTTGACTTGTTGGTTGATGAAAAAAATTCAAATTTTTCAAGTCTGTTCTTTGAATGATTCGATTCATTTCTGAACCAATTGCACAAATAAAAATATTTTCTTAGCAGATTCAAGACATGGTGTTAGATGAATAAAAGGAGGTATCGATAGTTTCAATCGGACATCAAGAAGCCGAGCAAATTTGATTGGTTGGTTGATGGAAATAAATCAAATTTTTCAGGTCTGTTCTCTGAATGATTCGATTTATTTCCAAATAATTCCACGAATGAAAATATTTTCTATGCAGTTTCAAGAATTGATCTAAGCTGAAAAAATCGAGGTATCAACTGTTTCAATCGGACATCAAGAAGCCGAGCAAATTTGATTTGTTGGTTGATGGAAAAATTAAAATTTTTCAAGTCTGTCCTTCGAAAGATTCGATTTATTTCTAAACCAATTGCACATATGAAATATTTTCTATGCAGTTTAAAGAATTGATGTGAGTTGAATAAAACGAGGTATCAATTGTTTCAATCGGACATCAAGAAGCCGAGCAAATTTGATTTGTTGGTTGATGGAAAAAATTCAAATTTTTCAAGTCTGTTCTTTGAATGATTCGATTTATTTCTGAAACCAATTGCACATATGAAAATATTTTCTATGCAGTTTAAAGAATGATGTAAGTTGAATAAAACGAGGTATCAATTGTTTCAATCGGACATCAAGAAGCCGAGCAAATTTGATTTGTTGGTTGATGGAAAAAATTCAAATTTTTCAAGTCTGTTCTTTGAATGATTCGATTTATTTCTAAACCAATTGCACATATGAAATATTTTCTATGCAGTTTAAAGGACTGATGTAAGTTGAATAAAACGAGGTATCAATTGTTTCAATCGGACATCAAGAAGCCGAGCAAATTTGATTTGTTGGTTGATGGAAAAAATTCAAATTTTTCAAGTCTGTTCTTTGAATGATTCGATTTATTTCTGAACCAATTGCACATATGAAAATATTTTCTATGCAGTTTAAAGAATTGATGTGAGTTGAATAAAACGAGGTATCAATTGTTCCAATCGGACATCAAGAAGCCGAGCAAATTTGATTTGTTGGTTGATGGAAAAAATTCAAATTTTTCAAGTCTGTTCTTTGAATGATTCGATTTATTTCTAACCAATTGCACATATGAAAATATTTTCTATGCAGTTTAAAGAACTGATGTAAGTTGAATAAAACGAGGTATCAATTGTTTCAATCGGACATCAAGAAGCCGAGCAAATTTGATTTGTTGGTTGATGGAAAAATTCAAATTTTTCAAGTCTGTTCTTTGAATGATTCGATTTATTTCTGAACCAATTGCACATATGAAAATATTTTCTATGCAGTTAAAGAATTGATGTGAGTTGAATAAAACGAGGTATCAATTGTTTCAATCGGACATCAAGAAGCCGAGCAAATTTGATTTGTTGGTTGATGGAAAAAATTCAAATTTTTCAAGTCTGTTCTTTGAATGATTCGATTTATTTCTAAACCAATTGCACATATGAAAATATTTCTATGCAGTTTAAAGAATTGATGTGAGTTGAATAAAACGAGGTATCAATTGTTTCAATCGGACATCAAGAAGCCGAGCAAATTTGATTTGTTGGTTGATGGAAAAAATTCAAATTTTTCAAGTCTGTTCTTTGAATGATTCGATTTATTTCTGAACCAATTGCACATATGAAAATATTTTCTATGCAGTTTAAAGAATTGATGTAAGTTGAATAAAACGAGGTATCAATTGTTTCCAATCGGACATCAAGAAGCCGAGCAAATTTGATTTGTTGGTTGATGGAAAAAATTCAAATTTTTCAAGTCTGTTCTTTGAATGATTCGATTTATTTCTAAACCAATTGCACATATGAAAATATTTTCTATGCAGTTTAAAGAATTGATGTGAGTTGAATAAAACGAGGTATCAATTGTTTCAATCGGACATCAAGAAGCCGAGCAAATTTGATTTGTTGGTTGATGGAAAAAATTCAAATTTTTCAAGTCTGTTCTTTGAATGATTCGATTTATTTCTAAACCAATTGCACATATGAAAATATTTTCTATGCAGTTTAAAGGACTGATGTAAGTTGAATAAAACGAGGTATCAATTGTTTCCAATCGGACATCAAGAAGCCGAGCAAATTTGATTTGTTGGTTGATGGAAAAAATTCAAATTTTTCAAGTCTGTTCTTTGAATGATTCGATTTATTTCTGAACCAATTGCACATATGAAAATATTTTCTATGCAGTTAAAGAATTGATGTGAGTTGAATAAAACGAGGTATCAATTGTTCCAATCGGACATCAAGAAGCCGAGCAAATTTGATTTGTTGGTTGATGGAAAAAATTCAAATTTTTCAAGTCTGTTCTTTGAATGATTCGATTTATTTCTAAACCAATTGCACATATGAAAATATTTTCTATGCAGTTTAAAGAATTGATGTAAGTTGAATAAAACGAGGTATCAATTGTTTCAATCGGACATCAAGAAGCCGAGCAAATTTGATTTGTTGGTTGATGGAAAAAATTCAAATTTTTCAAGTCTGTTCTTTGAATGATTCGATTTATTTCTAAACCAATTGCACATATGAAAATATTTTCTATGCAGTTTAAAGAATTGATGTGAGTTGAATAAAACGAGGTATCAATTGTTTCAATCGGACATCAAGAAGCCGAGCAAATTTGATTTGTTGGTTGATGGAAAAAATTCAAATTTTTCAAGTCTGTTCTTTGAATGATTCGATTTATTTCTAAACCAATTGCACATATGAAAATATTTTCTATGCAGTTTAAAGAATTGATGTGAGTTGAATAAAACGAGGTATCAATTGTTTCAATCGGACATCAAGAAGCCGAGCAAATTTGATTTGTTGGTTGATGGAAAAATTCAAATTTTTCAAGTCTGTTCTTTGAATGATTCGATTTATTTCTAAACCAATTGCACATATGAAAATATTTTCTATGCAGTTTAAAGGAATTGATGTAAGTTGAATAAAACGAGGTATCAATTGTTTCAATCGGACATCAAGAAGCCGAGCAAATTTGATTTGTTGGTTGATGGAAAAATTCAAATTTTTCAAGTCTGTTCTTTGAATGATTCGATTTATTTCTGAACCAATTGCACATATGAAAATATTTTCTATGCAGTTTAAAGGACTGATGTAAGTTGAATAAAACGAGGTATCAATTGTTCCAATCGGACATCAAGAAGCCGAGCAAATTTGATTTGTTGGTTGATGGAAAAAATTCAAATTTTTCAAGTCTGTTCTTTGAATGATTCGATTTATTTCTGAACCAATTGCACATATGAAAATATTTTCTATGCAGTTAAAGAATTGATGTGAGTTGAATAAAACGAGGTATCAATTGTTCCAATCGGACATCAAGAAGCCGAGCAAATTTGATTTGTTGGTTGATGGAAAAATTCAAATTTTTCAAGTCTGTTCTTTGAATGATTCGATTTATTTCTGAACCAATTGCACATATGAAAATATTTTCTATGCAGTTAAAGAATTGATGTGAGTTGAATAAAACGAGGTATCAATTGTTTCCAATCGGACATCAAGAAGCCGAGCAAATTTGATTTGTTGGTTGATGGAAAAAATTCAAATTTTTCAAGTCTGTTCTTTGAATGATTCGATTTATTTCTAAACCAATTGCACATATGAAAATATTTTCTATGCAGTTTAAAGGACTGATGTAAGTTGAATAAAACGAGGTATCAATTGTTTCAATCGGACATCAAGAAGCCGAGCAAATTTGATTTGTTGGTTGATGGAAAAAATTCAAATTTTTCAAGTCTGTTCTTTGAATGATTCGATTTATTTCTAAACCAATTGCACATATGAAAATATTTTCTATGCAGTTAAAGAATTGATGTGAGTTGAATAAAACGAGGTATCAATTGTTTCAATCGGACATCAAGAAGCCGAGCAAATTTGATTTGTTGGTTGATGGAAAAAATTCAAATTTTTCAAGTCTGTTCTTTGAATGATTCGATTTATTTCTAAACCAATTGCACATATGAAAATATTTTCTATGCAGTTTAAAGAATTGATGTGAGTTGAATAAAACGAGGTATCAATTGTTTCAATCGGACATCAAGAAGCCGAGCAAATTTGATTTGTTGGTTGATGGAAAAAATTCAAATTTTTCAAGTCTGTTCTTTGAATGATTCGATTTATTTCTGAACCAATTGCACATATGAAAATATTTTCTATGCAGTTTAAAGGACTGATGTAAGTTGAATAAAACGAGGTATCAATTGTTTCAATCGGACATCAAGAAGCCGAGCAAATTTGATTTGTTGGTTGATGGAAAAAATTCAAATTTTTCAAGTCTGTTCTTTGAATGATTCGATTTATTTCTGAAACCAATTGCACATATGAAAATATTTTCTATGCAGTTTAAAGAATTGATGTAAGTTGAATAAAACGAGGTATCAATTGTTCCAATCGGACATCAAGAAGCCGAGCAAATTTGATTTGTTGGTTGATGGAAAAAATTCAAATTTTTCAAGTCTGTTCTTTGAATGATTCGATTTATTTCTAAACCAATTGCACATATGAAAATATTTTCTATGCAGTTAAAGAATTGATGTGAGTTGAATAAAACGAGGTATCAATTGTTTCAATCGGACATCAAGAAGCCGAGCAAATTTGATTTGTTGGTTGATGGAAAAAATTCAAATTTTTCAAGTCTGTTCTTTGAATGATTCGATTTATTTCTGAACCAATTGCACATATGAAAATATTTTCTATGCAGTTAAAGAATTGATGTGAGTTGAATAAAACGAGTATCAATTGTTTCCAATCGGACATCAAGAAGCCGAGCAAATTTGATTTGTTGGTTGATGGAAAAAATCAAATTTTTCAAGTCTGTTCTTTGAATGATTCGATTTATTTCTAAACCAATTGCACATATGAAAATATTTTCTATGCAGTTTAAGACTGATGTAAGTTGAATAAAACGAGGTATCAATTGTTTCAATCGGACATCAAGAAGCCGAGCAAATTTGATTTGTTGGTTGATGGAAAAAATTCAAATTTTTCAAGTCTGTTCTTTGAATGATTCGATTTATTTCTGAACCAATTGCACATATGAAAATATTTTCTATGCAGTTTAAAGGATTGATGTAGTTGAATAAAACGAGGTATCAATTGTTCCAATCGGACATCAAGAAGCCGAGCAAATTTGATTTGTTGTTGATGGAAAAAATTCAAATTTTTCAAGTCTGTTCTTTGAATGATTCGATTTATTTCTGAACCAATTGCACATATGAAAATATTTTCTATGCAGTTTAAAGGACTGATGTAGTTGAATAAAACGAGGTATCAATTGTTTCCAATCGGACATCAAGAAGCCGAGCAAATTTGATTTGTTGGTTGATGGAAAAAATTCAAATTTTTCAAGTCTGTTCTTTGAATGATTCGATTTATTTCTAAACCAATTGCACATATGAAAATATTTTCTATGCAGTTTAAAGAATGATGTAAGTTGAATAAAACGAGGTATCAATTGTTTCCAATCGGACATCAAGAAGCCGAGCAAATTTGATTTGTTGGTTGATGGAAAAAATTCAAATTTTTCAAGTCTGTTCTTTGAATGATTCGATTTATTTCTGAACCAATTGCACATATGAAAATATTTTCTATGCAGTTAAAGAATTGATGTAGTTGAATAAAACGAGGTATCAATTGTTCCAATCGGACATCAAGAAGCCGAGCAAATTTGATTTGTTGGTTGATGGAAAAAATTCAAATTTTTCAAGTCTGTTCTTTGAATGATTCGATTTATTTCTGAACCAATTGCACATATGAAAATATTTTCTATGCAGTTTAAAGGACTGATGTGAGTTGAATAAAACGAGGTATCAATTGTTTCCAATCGGACATCAAGAAGCCGAGCAAATTTGATTTGTTGGTTGATGGAAAAAATTCAAATTTTTCAAGTCTGTTCTTTGAATGATTCGATTTATTTCTAAACCAATTGCACATATGAAAATATTTTCTATGCAGTTTAAAGAATGATGTAAGTTGAATAAAACGAGGTATCAATTGTTCCAATCGGACATCAAGAAGCCGAGCAAATTTGATTTGTTGGTTGATGGAAAAAATTCAAATTTTTCAAGTCTGTTCTTTGAATGATTCGATTTATTTCTGAACCAATTGCACATATGAAAATATTTTCTATGCAGTTTAAAGGACTGATGTAGTTGAATAAACGAGGTATCAATTGTTCAATCGGACATCAAGAAGCCGAGCAAATTTGATTTGTTGGTTGATGGAAAAATTCAAATTTTTCAAGTCTGTTCTTTGAATGATTCGATTTATTTCTGAACCAATTGCACATATGAAAATATTTTATGCAGTTTAAAGGACTGATGTAAGTTGAATAAAACGAGGTATCAATTGTTCCAATCGGACATCAAGAAGCCGAGCAAATTTGATTTGTTGGTTGATGGAAAAAATTCAAATTTTTCAAGTCTGTTCTTTGAATGATTCGATTTATTTCTAAACCAATTGCACATATGAAAATATTTTCTATGCAGTTTAAAGGACTGATGTAAGTTGAATAAAACGAGGTATCAATTGTTCCAATCGGACATCAAGAAGCCGAGCAAATTTGATTTGTTGGTTGATGGAAAAAATCAAATTTTTCAAGTCTGTTCTTTGAATGATTCGATTTATTTCTGAAACCAATTGCACATATGAAAATATTTTCTATGCAGTTAAAGAATTGATGTGAGTTGAATAAAACGAGGTATCAATTGTTCAATCGGACATCAAGAAGCCGAGCAAATTTGATTTGTTGGTTGATGGAAAAAATTCAAATTTTTCAAGTCTGTTCTTTGAATGATTCGATTTATTTCTAAACCAATTGCACATATGAAATATTTTCTATGCAGTTTAAAGGACTGATGTAAGTTGAATAAAACGAGGTATCAATTGTTCCAATCGGACATCAAGAAGCCGAGCAAATTTGATTTGTTGGTTGATGGAAAAAATTCAAATTTTTCAAGTCTGTTCTTTGAATGATTCGATTTATTTCTAACCAATTGCACATATGAAAATATTTTCTATGCAGTTAAAGAATTGATGTGAGTTGAATAAAACGAGGTATCAATTGTTTCAATCGGACATCAAGAAGCCGAGCAAATTTGATTTGTTGGTTGATGGAAAAAATTCAAATTTTTCAAGTCTGTTCTTTGAATGATTCGATTTATTTCTAAACCAATTGCACATATGAAAATATTTTCTATGCAGTTTAAAGAACTGATGTAAGTTGAATAAAACGAGGTATCAATTGTTTCAATCGGACATCAAGAAGCCGAGCAAATTTGATTTGTTGGTTGATGGAAAAAATTCAAATTTTTCAAGTCTGTTCTTTGAATGATTCGATTTATTTCTGAACCAATTGCACATATGAAAATATTTTCTATGCAGTTTAAAGAATTGATGTGAGTTGAATAAAACGAGGTATCAATTGTTTCAATCGGACATCAAGAAGCCGAGCAAATTTGATTTGTTGGTTGATGGAAAAAATTCAAATTTTTCAAGTCTGTTCTTTGAATGATTCGATTTATTTCTAAACCAATTGCACATATGAAAATATTTTCTATGCAGTTTAAAGAACTGATGTAGTTGAATAAAACGAGGTATCAATTGTTCAATCGGACATCAAGAAGCCGAGCAAATTTGATTTGTTGGTTGATGGAAAAAATTCAAATTTTTCAAGTCTGTTCTTTGAATGATTCGATTTATTTCTAACCAATTGCACATATGAAAATATTTTCTATGCAGTTTAAAGAATTGATGTGAGTTGAATAAAACGAGGTATCAATTGTTCCAATCGGACATCAAGAAGCCGAGCAAATTTGATTTGTTGGTTGATGAAAAAAATTCAAATTTTTCAAGTCTGTTCTTTGAATGATTCGATTTATTTCTAACCAATTGCACATATGAAAATATTTTCTATGCAGTTTAAAGGACTGATGTAGTTGAATAAAACGAGGTATCAATTGTTTCAATCGGACATCAAGAAGCCGAGCAAATTTGATTTGTTGGTTGATGGAAAAAATTCAAATTTTTCAAGTCTGTTCTTTGAATGATTCGATTTATTTCTGAACCAATTGCACATATGAAAATATTTTCTATGCAGTTTAAAGGACTGATGTAGTTGAATAAAACGAGGTATCAATTGTTCCAATCGGACATCAAGAAGCCGAGCAAATTTGATTTGTTGGTTGATGGAAAAAATTCAAATTTTTCAAGTCTGTTCTTTGAATGATTCGATTTATTTCTAAACCAATTGCACATATGAAAATATTTTCTATGCAGTTTAAAGAACTGATGTAAGTTGAATAAAACGAGGTATCAATTGTTTCAATCGGACATCAAGAAGCCGAGCAAATTTGATTTGTTGGTTGATGGAAAAAATTCAAATTTTTCAAGTCTGTTCTTTGAATGATTCGATTTATTTCTAAACCAATTGCACATATGAAAATATTTTCTATGCAGTTAAAGAATTGATGTGAGTTGAATAAAACGAGGTATCAATTGTTCCAATCGGACATCAAGAAGCCGAGCAAATTTGATTTGTTGGTTGATGGAAAAAATTCAAATTTTTCAAGTCTGTTCTTTGAATGATTCGATTTATTTCTAACCAATTGCACATATGAAAATATTTTCTATGCAGTTTAAAGGACTGATGTAAGTTGAATAAAACGAGGTATCAATTGTTCCAATCGGACATCAAGAAGCCGAGCAAATTTGATTTGTTGTTGATGGAAAAAATTCAAATTTTTCAAGTCTGTTCTTTGAATGATTCGATTTATTTCTGAACCAATTGCACATATGAAAATATTTTCTATGCAGTTAAAGAATTGATGTGAGTTGAATAAAACGAGGTATCAATTGTTTCAATCGGACATCAAGAAGCCGAGCAAATTTGATTTGTTGGTTGATGGAAAAAATTCAAATTTTTCAAGTCTGTTCTTTGAATGATTCGATTTATTTCTAAACCAATTGCACATATGAAAATATTTTCTATGCAGTTTAAAGAACTGATGTAAGTTGAATAAAACGAGGTATCAATTGTTTCAATCGGACATCAAGAAGCCGAGCAAATTTGATTTGTTGGTTGATGGAAAAAATTCAAATTTTTCAAGTCTGTTCTTTGAATGATTCGATTTATTTCTAAACCAATTGCACATATGAAAATATTTTCTATGCAGTTTAAAGAATTGATGTGAGTTGAATAAAACGAGGTATCAATTGTTCCAATCGGACATCAAGAAGCCGAGCAAATTTGATTTGTTGGTTGATGGAAAAAATTCAAATTTTTCAAGTCTGTTCTTTGAATGATTCGATTTATTTCTAAACCAATTGCACATATGAAAATATTTTCTATGCAGTTTGAAGGACTGATGTAAGTTGAATAAAACGAGGTATCAATTGTTCCAATCGGACATCAAGAAGCCGAGCAAATTTGATTTGTTGGTTGATGGAAAAAATCAAATTTTTCAAGTCTGTTCTTTGAATGATTCGATTTATTTCTGAACCAATTGCACATATGAAAATATTTTCTATGCAGTTTAAAGAATTGATGTGAGTTGAATAAAACGAGGTATCAATTGTTCCAATCGGACATCAAGAAGCCGAGCAAATTTGATTTGTTGGTTGATGGAAAAAATTCAAATTTTTCAAGTCTGTTCTTTGAATGATTCGATTTATTTCTGAACCAATTGCACATATGAAAATATTTTCTATGCAGTTTAAAGATTGATGTAAGTTGAATAAAACGAGGTATCAATTGTTCCAATCGGACATCAAGAAGCCGAGCAAATTTGATTTGTTGGTTGATGGAAAAAATTCAAATTTTTCAAGTCTGTTCTTTGAATGATTCGATTTATTTCTAAACCAATTGCACATATGAAAATATTTTCTATGCAGTTTAAAGAATGATGTAAGTTGAATAAAACGAGGTATCAATTGTTCCAATCGGACATCAAGAAGCCGAGCAAATTTGATTTGTTGGTTGATGGAAAAATTCAAATTTTTCAAGTCTGTTCTTTGAATGATTCGATTTATTTCTAAACCAATTGCACATATGAAAATATTTTCTATGCAGTTTAAAGGACTGATGTAGTTGAATAAAACGAGGTATCAATTGTTTCAATCGGACATCAAGAAGCCGAGCAAATTTGATTTGTTGGTTGATGGAAAAAATTCAAATTTTTCAAGTCTGTTCTTTGAATGATTCGATTTATTTCTAAACCAATTGCACATATGAAAATATTTCTATGCAGTTTAAAGGACTGATGTAAGTTGAATAAAACGAGGTATCAATTGTTTCAATCGGACATCAAGAAGCCGAGCAAATTTGATTTGTTGGTTGATGGAAAAAATTCAAATTTTTCAAGTCTGTTCTTTGAATGATTCGATTTATTTCTAAACCAATTGCACATATGAAAATATTTTCTATGCAGTTTAAAGAATGATGTGAGTTGAATAAAACGAGGTATCAATTGTTCCAATCGGACATCAAGAAGCCGAGCAAATTTGATTTGTTGGTTGATGGAAAAAATTCAAATTTTTCAAGTCTGTTCTTTGAATGATTCGATTTATTTCTAAACCAATTGCACATATGAAAATATTTTCTATGCAGTTTAAAGACTGATGTAGTTGAATAAAACGAGGTATCAATTGTTTCAATCGGACATCAAGAAGCCGAGCAAATTTGATTTGTTGTTGATGGAAAAAATTCAAATTTTTCAAGTCTGTTCTTTGAATGATTCGATTTATTTCTGAACCAATTGCACATATGAAAATATTTTCTATGCAGTTTAAAGACTGATGTGAGTTGAATAAAACGAGGTATCAATTGTTTCAATCGGACATCAAGAAGCCGAGCAAATTTGATTTGTTGGTTGATGGAAAAAATTCAAATTTTTCAAGTCTGTTCTTTGAATGATTCGATTTATTTCTAACCAATTGCACATATGAAAATATTTTCTATGCAGTTTAAAGAACTGATGTAATTGAATAAAACGAGGTATCAATTGTTCCAATCGGACATCAAGAAGCCGAGCAAATTTGATTTGTTGGTTGATGGAAAAAATTCAAATTTTTCAAGTCTGTTCTTTGAATGATTCGATTTATTTCTGAACCAATTGCACATATGAAATATTTTCTATGCAGTTAAAGAATTGATGTGAGTTGAATAAAACGAGGTATCAATTGTTTCCAATCGGACATCAAGAAGCCGAGCAAATTTGATTTGTTGGTTGATGGAAAAAATTCAAATTTTTCAAGTCTGTTCTTTGAATGATTCGATTTATTTCTAAACCAATTGCACATATGAAAATATTTTCTATGCAGTTTAAAGAACTGATGTAAGTTGAATAAAACGAGGTATCAATTGTTTCAATCGGACATCAAGAAGCCGAGCAAATTTGATTTGTTGGTTGATGGAAAAAATTCAAATTTTTCAAGTCTGTTCTTTGAATGATTCGATTTATTTCTGAACCAATTGCACATATGAAAATATTTTCTATGCAGTTAAAGAATTGATGTGAGTTGAATAAAACGAGGTATCAATTGTTTCAATCGGACATCAAGAAGCCGAGCAAATTTGATTTGTTGGTTGATGGAAAAAATTCAAATTTTTCAAGTCTGTTCTTTGAATGATTCGATTTATTTCTAAACCAATTGCACATATGAAAATATTTTCTATGCAGTTTAAAGAACTGATGTAAGTTGAATAAAACGAGGTATCAATTGTTTCCAATCGGACATCAAGAAGCCGAGCAAATTTGATTTGTTGGTTGATGGAAAAAATTCAAATTTTTCAAGTCTGTTCTTTGAATGATTCGATTTATTTCTAACCAATTGCACATATGAAAATATTTTCTATGCAGTTTAAAGAACTGATGTAAGTTGAATAAAACGAGGTATCAATTGTTTCAATCGGACATCAAGAAGCCGAGCAAATTTGATTTGTTGGTTGATGGAAAAAATTCAAATTTTTCAAGTCTGTTCTTTGAATGATTCGATTTATTTCTAACCAATTGCACATATGAAAATATTTTCTATGCAGTTAAAGAATTGATGTGAGTTGAATAAAACGAGGTATCAATTGTTTCCAATCGGACATCAAGAAGCCGAGCAAATTTGATTTGTTGGTTGATGGAAAAATTCAAATTTTTCAAGTCTGTTCTTTGAATGATTCGATTTATTTCTAAACCAATTGCACATATGAAAATATTTTCTATGCAGTTTAAGACTGATGTAAGTTGAATAAAACGAGGTATCAATTGTTCCAATCGGACATCAAGAAGCCGAGCAAATTTGATTTGTTGGTTGATGGAAAAAATTCAAATTTTTCAAGTCTGTTCTTTGAATGATTCGATTTATTTCTGAACCAATTGCACATATGAAAATATTTTCTATGCAGTTAAAGAATTGATGTGAGTTGAATAAAACGAGGTATCAATTGTTCCAATCGGACATCAAGAAGCCGAGCAAATTTGATTTGTTGGTTGATGGAAAAAATTCAAATTTTTCAAGTCTGTTCTTTGAATGATTCGATTTATTTCTAAACCAATTGCACATATGAAAATATTTTCTATGCAGTTAAAGACTGATGTAGTTGAATAAAACGAGGTATCAATTGTTTCAATCGGACATCAAGAAGCCGAGCAAATTTGATTTGTTGGTGATGGAAAAAATTCAAATTTTTCAAGTCTGTTCTTTGAATGATTCGATTTATTTCTGAACCAATTGCACATATGAAAATATTTTCTATGCAGTTAAAGAATTGATGTGAGTTGAATAAAACGAGGTATCAATTGTTTCAATCGGACATCAAGAAGCCGAGCAAATTTGATTTGTTGGTTGATGGAAAAATTCAAATTTTTCAAGTCTGTTCTTTGAATGATTCGATTTATTTCTAAACCAATTGCACATATGAAAATATTTTCTATGCAGTTTAAAGACTGATGTAAGTTGAATAAAACGAGGTATCAATTGTTTCAATCGGACATCAAGAAGCCGAGCAAATTTGATTTGTTGTTGATGGAAAAAATTCAAATTTTTCAAGTCTGTTCTTTGAATGATTCGATTTATTTCTAAACCAATTGCACATATGAAAATATTTTCTATGCAGTTAAGAAATGATGTAGTTGAATAAAACGAGGTATCAATTGTTCCAATCGGACATCAAGAAGCCGAGCAAATTTGATTTGTTGGTTGATGGAAAAAATTCAAATTTTTCAAGTCTGTTCTTTGAATGATTCGATTTATTTCTAAACCAATTGCACATATGAAAATATTTTCTATGCAGTTTAAAGAATTGATGTGAGTTGAATAAAACGAGGTATCAATTGTTCAATCGGACATCAAGAAGCCGAGCAAATTTGATTTGTTGGTTGATGGAAAAAATTCAAATTTTTCAAGTCTGTTCTTTGAATGATTCGATTTATTTCTAAACCAATTGCACATATGAAAATATTTTCTATGCAGTTTAAAGAATTGATGTAAGTTGAATAAAACGAGGTATCAATTGTTTCCAATCGGACATCAAGAAGCCGAGCAAATTTGATTTGTTGGTTGATGGAAAAAATTCAAATTTTTCAAGTCTGTTCTTTGAATGATTCGATTTATTTCTAAACCAATTGCACATATGAAAATATTTTCTATGCAGTTTAAAGAATTGATGTGAGTTGAATAAAACGAGGTATCAATTGTTTCAATCGGACATCAAGAAGCCGAGCAAATTTGATTTGTTGGTTGATGGAAAAAATTCAAATTTTTCAAGTCTGTTCTTTGAATGATTCGATTTATTTCTAAACCAATTGCACATATGAAAATATTTTCTATGCAGTTTAAAGAATGATGTGAGTTGAATAAAACGAGGTATCAATGTTTCAATCGGACATCAAGAAGCCGAGCAAATTTGATTTGTTGGTTGATGGAAAAATTCAAATTTTTCAAGTCTGTTCTTTGAATGATTCGATTTATTTCTGAACCAATTGCACATATGAAAATATTTTCTATGCAGTTTAAAGGACTGATGTAGTTGAATAAACGAGGTATCAATTGTTTCCAATCGGACATCAAGAAGCCGAGCAAATTTGATTTGTTGTTGATGGAAAAAATTCAAATTTTTCAAGTCTGTTCTTTGAATGATTCGATTTATTTCTGAACCAATTGCACATATGAAAATATTTTCTATGCAGTTAAAGAATTGATGTGAGTTGAATAAAACGAGTATCAATTGTTTCAATCGGACATCAAGAAGCCGAGCAAATTTGATTTGTTGGTTGATGGAAAAAATTCAAATTTTTCAAGTCTGTTCTTTGAATGATTCGATTTATTTCTAAACCAATTGCACATATGAAAATATTTTCTATGCAGTTTAAAGACTGATGTAAGTTGAATAAAACGAGGTATCAATTGTTTCCAATCGGACACCAAGAAGCCGAGCAAATTTGATTTGTTGGTGATGGAAAAAATCAAATTTTTCAAGTCTGTTCTTTGAATGATTCGATTTATTTCTGAACCAATTGCACATATGAAAATTTTTTCTAGCTTTAAAGAATTGATGTGAGTTGAATAAAACGAGGTATCAATTGTTTCAATCGGACATCAAGAAGCCGAGCAAATTTGATTTGTTGGTTGATGGAAAAAAATCAAATTTTTCAAGTCTGTTCTTTGAATGATTCGATTTATTTCTAAACCAATTGCACATATGAAAATATTTTCTATGCAGTTAAAGAATTGATGTGAGTTGAATAAAACGAGGTATCAATTGTTTCAATCGGACATCAAGAAGCCGAGCAAATTTGATTTGTTGGTTGATGGAAAAAATTCAAATTTTTTCAAGTCTGTTCTTTGAATGATTCGATTTATTTCTAAACCAATTGCACATATGAAAAAATATTTTCTATGCAGTTTAAAGAACTGATGTAAGTTGAATAAAACGAGGTATCAATTGTTCCAATCGGACACCAAGAAGCCGAGCAAATTTGATTTGTTGGTTGATGGAAAAAATCAAATTTTTCAAGTCTGTTCTTTGAATGATTCGATTTATTTCTGAACCAATTGCACATATGAAAATTTTTCTTCTGCAGTTTAAAAGAATTGATGTGAGTTGAATAAAACGAGGTATCAATTGTTTCAATCGGACATCAAGAAGCCGAGCAAATTTGATTTGTTGTTGATGGAAAAAATTCAAATTTTTCAAGTCTGTTCTTTGAATGATTCGATTTATTTCTAAACCAATTGCACATATGAAAATATTTTCTATGCAGTTTAAAGACTGATGTAATTGAATAAACGAGGTATCAATTGTTCCAATCGGACACCAAGAAGCCGAGCAAATTTGATTTGTTGGTGATGGAAAAAAATCAAATTTTTCAAGTCTGTTCTTTGAATGATTCGATTTATTTCTAAACCAATTGCACATATGAAAATATTTTCTATGCAGTTTAAAGAATTGATGTAGTTGAATAAAACGAGGTATCAATTGTTCCAATCGGACATCAAGAAGCCGAGCAAATTTGATTTGTTTGTTGATGGAAAAAAATCAAATTTTTCAAGTCTGTTCTTTGAATGATTCGATTTATTTCTAAACCAATTGCACATATGAAAATATTTTCTATGCAGTTTAAAGAACTGATGTAAGTGAATAAAACGAGGTATCAATTGTTCCAATCGGACATCAAGAAGCCGAGCAAATTTGATTTGTTGGTTGATGGAAAAAAATTCAAATTTTTCAAGTCTGTTCTTTGAATGATTCGATTTATTTCTAAACCAATTGCACATATGAAATATTTTCTAGGCAGTTAAAAGAATTGATGTGAGTTGAATAAAACGAGGTATCAATTGTTTCCAATCGGACACCAAGAAGCCGAGCAAATTTGATTTGTTTGTTGATGGAAAAAAATCAAATTTTTCAAGTCTGTTCTTTGAATGATTCGATTTATTTCTGAACCAATTGCACATATGAAAATATTTTCTAGGCAGTTAAAGAATTGATGTGAGTTGAATAAAACGAGATCAATTGTTTCAATCGGACATCAAGAAGCCGAGCAATTTGATTTGTTTGTTGATGGAAAAAATTCAAATTTTTCAAGTCTGTTCTTTGAATGATTCGATTTATTTCTAAACCAATTGCACATATGAAAATATTTTCTATGCAGTTGAAGAATTGATGTAAGTTGAATAAAACGAGATCAATTGTTTCAATCGGACATCAAGAAGCCGAGCAAATTTGTTGGTTGATGGAAAAAATTCAAATTTTTCAAGTCTGTTCTTTGAATGATTCGATTTATTTCTAAACCAATTGCACATATGAAAATATTTTCTATGCAGTTTAAAGAATTGATGTAAGTTGAATAAAACGAGGTATCAATTGTTTCAATCGGACATCAAGAAGCCGAGCAAATTTGATTTGTTGGTTGATGGAAAAATCAAATTTTTCAAGTCTGTTCTTTGAATGATTCGATTTATTTCTGAACAAATTGCACATATGAAAATATTTCTATGCAGTTTAAAGAACTGATCTAAGTTGAATAAAACGAGGTATCAATTGTTTCAATCGGACATCAAGAAGCCGAGCAATTTTGTTTGTTTGTTGATGGAAAAAATTCAAATTTTTCAAGTCTGTTCTTTGAATGATTCGATTTATTTCTGAACCAATTGCACATATGAAAATATTTTCTATGCAGTTAAAAAAATTGATGTAAGTTGAATAAACGAGGTATCAATTGTTTCAATCGGACATCAAGAAGCCGAGCAAATTTGATTTGTTGGTGATGGAAAAAAATTCAAATTTTTCAAGTCTGTTCTTTGAATGATTCGATTTATTTCTAAACCAATTGCACATATGAAAATATTTCTATGCAGTTAAAGAATTGATGTAAGTTGAATAAAACGAGGTATCAATTGTTCCAATCGGACATCAAGAAGCCGAGCAAATTTGATTTGTTTGTTGATGGAAAAATTCAAATTTTTCAATTCTTTTCTTTGAATGATTCGATTTATTTCTAAACCAATTGCACATATGAAAATATTTTCTATGCAGTTTCAAGAATGATCTGAGCTAAATAAAACGAGGTATCAATTGTTTCAATCAGACATCAAGAAGCCGAGCAAATTTGATTTGTTGGTTGATGGAAAAAATCAAATTTTTCAAGTCTGTTCTTTGAATGATTCAATTCATTTTTGAATCAATTGATATATACAATATTTTTCGAACATTCAAGAATTGATCTAAGCTGAATAAAACGAGATAATACTGTTCAATCGGACACCAAGAAGCCGAGCAAATTTGATTTGTTCAATGATGGAAAATTCAAATTTTTCGAGGTATCAATTGTTTTAATCAGACACCAAGAAAACCGAGTGTTGGTTGATGGAATATATTCAATTTTTTGTATTTTTACCCCTAGAGTTAATTACAGCTCGGCAACGACGGTTCATACTCAAAATGAGTGATCTTAAAATATTCTGATCTAATCCTTCCCAGATTCTTGGATTCCTATCATTAAGGAAACCAATCGAAATGAAATGTTGCAGCCACATGCAAGATGCTCATAATAAGTCTCATGCAAATTTTGTGGTGATAGTGTACACAGAACCATCGAAATTCGATTGGAATATTCAAAAGAAGAATCTTTATGTTTCCATAACAAGATATACGATTAGTGTTGAAATGTACTGAATGTTCGTGCAGAATGTCAAGAGGATTGCATCATCAGAACCAAAGTATTTGATTTTTTCAAGTTATACATATTTCAGTTTTTGAATAATATCCAGAATATTTTTCTGATCGTGCAGAGATTTCACATCTAGTATCAATCTCAAGTCCTAAACGAGGTTTTGAGTGCTCAAAAGCACCTGCTCGGGCTTTCCTTATTTTTTTCAATTTTTGGTCGTTGTAATTAATAATTGTCCACAGAAAGAGCAAACTGCTATTTCTAGAGTAATGTAAACCTAAGAATATCAAGAATTGCCATCACATTCGACAAACTTACTCTTTGGTGCATACTCATGCTGGAGTGTCTCATTTTTCCAACGAAGCTCATAAAGCGGTAACTGATAATGAAGGTCCTTATCGTTAGATATTTACTGACATGTTATAGAAGTATTTGGTTCGCAGAACATGGGTTTCAACAGGACGGTGCCAGTTGTCATACTCCCAATGACACGATAAATCAACCGATTCGTTTCTGCAATTTATATTCTTTATTTTCATCCAGTAAATTTAGGTGATTTATTACAGATTGATATTGAACGAGTCATTACTAATATTTGATATTTTGACGAAGATATTCAGAGTTCCGTTATCTCATCCTCTAATTTCAATGAAACACAAAAAGCGCCATAGAGATAAGTTCAATTGAGTAGATGGATATCTGATAATTTATCTATATTTCCGATAACGGAAATTCTCTCCTGTTGATTGAATTTATGGATGTAAAATCTGCATATCGTTGTTCTCACTGTGCTCTCTAAATTTATCAAACAAATGCAATTTTAAACTTTTCTTGTTGTTTTGTATAATGCTGTACTTACAGCATATACCATCAGATAGTTTACTGTAAAGTGTTATTTCTACAACAGTTAGATGTTTTTCGTAAGGCAAAGCAACATAATACCTGGCCTAAATATTTTGATTTAAGGGATGGGCCATCTAACGGTTTAAATTTGAACCATTAATAAGGGTTTTTTCCAATAATAGGTGTTATTTGGATATTCAACAGAAATGCCATTTTTCAATATAAATGATCGAATGTTTTTTTCATTATAAAGAAGAAGCTATGCCGTTATAGCGGAAAATACATCAAGCAAATGAACACCACGATCACACTTACAGGACCATATCCTTTTTTTTTTTTTAATGAAATTTTCCATATCCAAATCGCAAAGTGGCTGCCTATGTCCTCGATAGCCTCACGAATTTCATCTTTGAGGTCTATTATACCATTTTGGAATCCTTACTAAATGCGCCAACTTTTGAAAAACATGCCAAACCTACGTAGTACATTTTTTTTCAATACAGTCAGTTGAAACTAGGCATTGATTATTTTGAATTTTTTTCTGATAAGTAAGCCCTATTTTTTGGAACCTAGAGCAGCTGGTATCAAAATTTTGATTACAGTTAGACAAGCATTATTCAAGGTTACACAGCAAAGAAAAAACTTGGAAAAGTTGATATTTGTGGCAGCGAAAAGCGAAAAGACTGTCACAGGGTGTGGAATTTTGCGTGTTTTTTTAAATGCGCATTATTTTAAATCATGCAACTTAGATTTTTCTTTATATTTTTCTGACAACCAGCATCACTTGCCTTTTCACCCGGTTCCGGGTTGACGTCGAGTAATGGGACACCCTGTATAGGACGGGAAAGGGAAAAATGGGAAACTGCACTGAATTATTACCAAAATAAAACATAATAAAATAAGAACCGTACAGGGAGACTAACCCTATCGAAAATAACAAAGATTTGGGCAAGACTCGTTCTACTTAAACGAGTGCTCAAAAAATGTTTCATTGATAACCGAAAAATTGTACTTCATCATAAAAAAGTTTTTGCAGAATTTCAAACAGTTTTCATTTTATTGCATTTTTCAAATTTAAACATTCAAATGGCCCATCCATAATTTTTTATCGAAAATATCTACTGGATTGTGACTTTTCTTTCAGATATTTTGAATGAATGTTTAACAAAATGAATACCAAGAGGAAAACTGATTATTTCAAGAAAGTATATAAAGTAGCGAGTACGAATGACGCTCATGAACTCGATGGTTTACTGAAGAAGCCACAGAAAATGATGATTTAGAAAATTCTCTTGCAGGGGTGTGTATGGAGCTTCAAGTGAATCGTGTCCGTCTTTTGGACGAAACCAAACTGATTCTGTATCGAAAACTGCTGAACCTACGTTTTTCCATAACTACAAAATGGATCTCAGTTCGGAAAATATTTGTGATCGAATTGAATTTACGAAACAACTCATACAAAATTTGAATGAATCCGAGAAAATGATGAATTATTCGTACTCAATTTGACATTTATAGCTAAGCAGATTTTCACATTCAAAAAACTTCTCAAATCTACGTATGATAGAGTACCATGGGAAGAACTTGAATTTTGCGTTTTATCGTTTATCAAATCTTTCAAGATCAGAATAAATTTATCATTTTCACCAGAGCAATTTTGAACAAAACGAAAATAGTGAAATATTTACAAACCTTACGGATTCAACTTGACGAGTTACGAAAAGAATCTGTAACAAAGCTAACAAAATTACCAAATCTATGTCGTGATGATATCATAAAAAAAATTGTTGGGAAATATCCGATATACGAGAGACTTTACACTGATCACGAACGGTTACGTGACATTTATTCGTTGAATTTCATGCTGAAATATGTGAAATCAATAAAAACAATAGATTTAGATAAGAAACATGATAAATTGATTCTGATCAGAGCATTTCAAGTTATCGGTGAACATTTAAAAAACACTCTGGAATCACCAAACTTATCTGAAAATACTTTGACTTTTTATCCCTCTCTCTTAGTAAGAATTCTAGGAAAATACTAATTGATTTGAGAGATACATTATTTCATAATCGCTCTTGTTCGACCAAAAACATTTTTTGGAAGCCTAGCATCTGATATTTTCACTGTATAAACAAGATGTCGAAAAAGTTGGTGACAAAATAAATTTCATTCTCCTCAAATCTGAAATTGCAATCACGAAAGAGCTTGCCCATAAATTTGTGGATGCCAAAGATATAGAAAATATGAATGAAATAGCTTATGTGATAAACAATGTTCAGTTTGATAGTTTGTTGATGAAATCAATATCTGATATACAAAATGTTGATGTCAGAAGATTAAGGATTTGGTTTCCCGACTGAGACACCATTTAACACCAACCACTCCTCCATTCTTGAAATTTGTGAAAAAATGGAAAAATTTTTTGAAATGAAGGCTTCAACTAAACACGAAACATTTTCACATGTTTTATGCTCTATTTATGGTGCGTTCGAAAATTTTCACAGTTATATGCTGACTTCACACGGTAATATACTTCATATTGAAAGAATAAAATCTGAAATGAAGCGAGTACTTGAGAATTTACCTTCTGTAAAGACAAACGATATGAAATCCCTTGCAACAAAAATATTATTTGAACTCAAGTCAACGTCGTTGATTGATGAATGTAAAAATATTTTATCTGAAATAGGTTACATTTTGACATATCAAATGAATGATGTTTCTTGGGCCGAGAAGTTCAAGAGAAAACTAAAGAAATTAGATCATAATGATGATGTTAAAAGTCAAGATGAAGAAAACAAAATTTCAAAATCTGAACTCCTGACCGAACTGAAGATGATTTGGAGTGGAATATCTTATTCTGAATTCAAAAGTGATGAAAAACTTCAAGCTATAACAGAGGCAATACTTCTTGATTTGATTCCGATGATAAAAAAATCTAACTCTTTTATTTACTTTTTCGATTATAATTGTCCTTCACTTATGTGGGTCGATCTCAGGAATCACTTAGCACACAATAATGTTATAATGGAAGTTCTAGAGGATTTCGTTATGGCTACTTTTCTTTTCGTTGAGAAATTATTGAAAGTGGAGGAAATCAACATGGAGGACCTCAGCAGTCAGAGTGTAACAAAAGTCATGCAAAACTATGAAGCCTGCGTCCACTATCTGAACAAGAAAGAGCTTATGTTCACTGCTCTAAAAAAGAATAATTTTGATTTGTTCCTCGAGAGTATCCATGAAGGAGCCGATTATCGATCTAGAGATATTAATATGTCGACTTGTCTACATTTAGCACTGACAACACCTGATAATTTGAGATTGATCGAATTTTTATGGAAAAAAGGTTTATCTTCCAGGCAAAAAAACATCAAAGGGCAGAGCGCATTACATATAGCTGCTCTTACCGGAGATGAAAAAAATATAAATTTCTTATTGGAAAACTTCACTTCTGAAATAAACGCTGTAGATTTAGGCGGAAGAACGGCGAGTCACTACGCTTCATTGAATGGTCATGTCTCCGTAATGGAAATCTTGTTTAAACATGGAGCGGATATGACCAGAATTGATTTGTTGAGACATTCGACATTGTATACGCGATTTTAAGTGGAATAATAGAAACTGTTGAATTTTTCTTCAGACAAGAAATATTTCATAAACTAGATGGTTGTACTCGTGGGTTAACAGGATTGCATATTGCTGCTCGTATTGGTTCATTGCAAATGTTGAAGTTTTTGCTTGACAAGGGCGTGGACGTTAATGCAAGAATGATTTAGGTGGAACTCCCCTCATTGTGCAAGTAAATTTGCTGAGATAGAATTGGTGCAAACCCTAATTGACTATGGTGCAAATGTGCAGTTTTCCGATTTTGAAGGTTTTGGTACCTTGCATTATGTATGCGAAGAAAATAAGGTTAATTCATTGAAATTGCTTATAGAAAATGGAGCTGACGTCAATCAGAAAAATAAATTTAGTGAATCTGCTCCAATACACATCGCAGCTGCGAAGGGCTATGTAAAAATGGTGAATATTTTGTTAGAAAATAATGCGAATATTAATGTATCAACAAAAGAAGGCAGACTCCACTTCATTACGCCGTAGAAAATCAACATTCAGAGGTAGTTAATGTTTTAATATCACACAAAGAAATTGAAGTGAACTGTACTGATATATATGGAATGACACCACTTCTTTGTGCAGCATCTAACGGTGATACTAAAACTATAGCAATTCTTCTAGAAGCGGTGCAAAGGTGAATTGTCGAAATAATGAAGACTTCAATTCTCTTCATTTAGCTTCTCAAAATGGCCACGAAGCAGCGGTCAATCTTTTGATTGCCAACAAAATATCTTTGAAACAAAAAACGAGAGAAGAAGGACTTGTTCCTTTACATTCATCTGTTTTGTCAGGAAAAGAAATATAATAAAAAGATTGATTGAAGCAGGTTCAGACATAAACGCCACAACTATTAATGGGCTGAACTGTCTGCATATAGCAGCAATCAAAGAAAAGGATATTATCGATTTCCTTTCTCGAGAGGGTGTAGAAGTTAATGCAAAAACAAGAAATGGCCGCACCCCGTTACATCAAGCAGTTATCAACGACAATCTTCATATTGTGAAGCAATTAGTTAAAGCTGGATGCAATGTCAATGCTCAGGATATTGATGGCAATACTCCGATTCATCTTGCAGCAGAAAGTACAACTGCTGAGTTTTTAATGGATATTGGAGCCGACTTAACCATATATGATACGAATAATCAAACAGCATTCGAAAAAATGGTAAAACATGATTGGATTGAACTCATAAAAAAAGTTTATCGTCTGGTCGAATAAAAAATGAAATTATACTAAAATCGCTGGGTATTGCATTTGTTAATAGCTACATGAAAATGGTTAAGGTATTGTTGAAACAAGTTAATAATTTGGATTTATCAACACCTGTTGAAAATGGAGATACATTGTTACATTTAGCTTCAGCATTAGGGAAAGTAGAATTTGTAGAACTGCTTTTGAAGTATGACGTGGCAGTTAATTTGAAGAATGACTTTGGCGCATCACCTCTCTACCTGGCTGCCTCAAAAGGTCATGATGACATCGTAGAAATGCTTTTGGAAAAAGGAACAGACATTAATGCTCAAGCTTGTGATGGACAAACTGCTCTACATGTTGCATCTGCTCACGATCATATCAAAATTGTTGAAATTCTCCTCAATAAAGGAGCAGATGTTGGTAAACTGGATGAAAATCAGTTTTCAGCAGTAGAGATTGCTGTTATTAGAGGATCAATCAAATCGATTGCGTTATTTCTCAGCACAAACAGGACAATATTGAAAAATAAAAGTATACATAAAGGCTTCACCTTATTGCATTTTGCTTCAGAATCAAGACGCAAAGAAGTAGTGAAATTTTTACTAAAGAAAGGTGCTAATACGAATGCTATAGATGAAGACGGTAACCTGCCAATTCATCTTGCAGTATTGAATGGTTTCCCAGAAATCGTTGATATTTTTATCGAACACGGAGTTAGTGTAGATTTTATTGATAAGGGGAAACAGTCTCTCCTACATTTTGCAACTAGAAGTGGAAAACTTGAACTAGTTAAGCATCTTGTGGAACGTGGTTGTAACGTTAATTCTATTAACATTAATAAAGAAACACCAATAATTGCTGCTTTGAAATCTGGGCAGAGAGAAATTGCTGTATTCTTACTAAGAAACGGTGCAATCATCAACTTCACCCAAGATCTAAAAGGAATAAGCACAAATGAAGATATCAGAGAAATTTTCTCGCTCATAAAAAATTCATTTTTGTTTATAGAAACTGGTGAGACCGGAGAATTAGAAGAACTCATCAAAAAAGACGTACCGTTGAACTGCATTGATTCAACTAAAGGTTCGCTTCTGCATTTTGCAGCACGCAGAGGAAATGTTGAAGCTGTGAAATTTTACTGCGGAACAATGCTACAGTCGATATCACAGATACAAAGGATGGACTCCTTTACATTATGCCGTTAAATATTCTTACGTCGAAATCGTTTTCCTTTTACTTTCGCATGGTGCAAGATTTGATGTTGAAACGAACTACGGTAAGAAACCCATCAGTTTCGCAACAAACCGCAAGATTCGAATTTACTTCGGAATATTGATGAATGCTTCGAAAAAATAAACAGGAAAGATACAACTTTGATCAATACTTTGGAAAAGATCGAATGTGAAAATACCATGAAAGCCATCGTACGTGCAAAAAATTACCATGGAATAACCGTCGTTGCATCTGCTATAAAAAATAAATTTCTTGGAATTGATCAACTGGAGGAAATATGTTTAGGGGATTCGCTGTTACAATTGATACAAGGAAAAAGATTATTAGTCGAAAAGAAATATCAGGAAGCAAAGCAATTATTCGAAAATATTTATGCTGAAATGACAGAACTACTTGGAGAAGATAATCCAATCACTTTAAATATAAAAAGCTATATAGTCAACATGCTGAGCAATCAATTTTTGTTCCAGAAAGCGTTAAAAGTTCAAGAAGAAATATATGAAAAACTCGTTAATCAATTGGGGTCTGATCATGAACACACTTTGAGGGAAAGTTTTATGATAGCCAATTTGAAAGCTAATCTAGCGAAATATGAAGAAGCTTTCCAAATATATCAAGATATTGAAAAAATACAGAAACAAATATTTCCATCTTATCACGAAGATTTATTATCAACCAGAAAAAAAATGGCTTTGATACTAATGGAAAAAGGCCAATTTGAATTGGCATTGAAAATCCTCGAATCTGTAGCACAAAATGGTAAGATGAATGTTCATATTTCACGTCTTGAAACATTAGAAACTGAAGAATATATCGCGGCAGTTTATCTAAGCAAGGGAAATTAAACGAAGCAATACAACTCTTCCAAAAACTCCGTGAAGAAAAAAAAAACATGTTTGGACCTTACCATCTGGAAATATTTGTCACTTCAATCAGTATAATAGGAATATATTTCAAACGATGTGAATATTATCAAGCTTCACAAGAAATTGAAAAATTGCTAAATGACCAGAAAAAGGATTTGGGTACACTTCATTACGATACTCTGATGACACAGACCCTAAAATCACTACTCCTTTACAAGCAACACAAATTTTTTTCTGCATATAAACTCTGCAAAGAAACTAACAGGCTTAGTGGACATAATTGGATCCCAGTGTAAAGAAATTTTAGACATTGATAATATGATGAGAAACATAGAAAATTATTTCGAATTTCATTATGATCAAAGTAACTTGAACAGTTTCATCGAGGAACTGGTTTTATCTTTGAACGATGCAGCTAAAAAAGGAGATATAGACACCATTAAAAACTCACAAATAGTGGAATGAGCGTCACTGAAAAAGATGAGAAAGGCTTCAATTCCTTGCATCACGCTGTGAATGGAAATAACATAGATATTTTTAAAATATTTATTGGAGCATGGGGGAGATATAACAGCAACGACTGGAAAAAATAATACTTTGCTGCATTTGGCTTGTAACAAATGTTACAAGGAAATCGCTCAATTTATTTTAAATTTCGTACATGGGCAGGAATTGAGTAAGCTGATCAACATTACGACCAAAACTGAAAAAAAAACAGCATGCATATAGCTGCTGAAAGAGGTTCCTACGAAATGGTATGTCTTTTACTGAGAAAAGGAGCTATATTCGAAACTTTGGATAAGGTAGCAGAAAACCGATTGATTTAGCTCGGGATGAAAGAACCAAGAAAATTTTGATTCTCATTGGGGACACTTTGAAGCTGTTGATAGAAAAGATTTCAGTATAATTCAAAATCTTAATACACTGGACAATGACGAGTTTATGTGTGTCACAAATGCTAGAAACTCACGAAATTTAACAATATTGACACATTCTATTAACAATGGTGAAAAAAAGATCGCAGACCGTATACTTGAGATGATAAAAAACAAAAATGCAAGTTAACGTAATTTTATCGAAAAAAGTATTTGTAATTTTTATCACACTTTTATAATTTCGATTTTATCAATTAAGACATGAAAATATTATAATTATTATAGATGTAACAGTAATAAGTGATATTAATTATTATTTTCAGCTTATTTATGTGTAACCATATTTGTATGTCTATCGTAGTTATTCTCCAAGTTTATTAATGTGTAGGTTTATTGTACTAATTATAGAATGTTCATTTGTTATTGAATTTTAACTTTTTAATTACATTTGTGTTACTCAAGCATGTGCAATATTCAATGACATTATACAATTGAAGATATCCAATACACAGGGTCTCTATGTATAAATGATTATAACAGCGCAGTTGGCGTTGAACTATTATAACTATTCATATTCTGATGTAAACTTTAGATTTAAACAAACGATACTGTGAGTTTGGGGTGCCATTATCCGTTTTTCATACAAACTGGTGGTAGTCCAACTATGTGGACTTAACCTTCAGTCGATGAAGTGGAAACGCTCGTTCACGAAAGGTTGAGCACATAGTAGGCGTTTCTTTATTTATCTGAAGTTGGCAGAATTTGCTGTCATAACGTGAAATAAATTCATTGTTGCCGAATGTACCCGGCCTCGTCCGACGAGCTTGCGAGTTATCAGACAACTCTATGCAATATTGACAACATTGCGTATCAATCTGACAAAAATAAAGAACATAACCTAAATTTTAATATACACAGTGGAATATGTCAAATTATCATGGCCAACCGACGGCTCAACCTT
>JACDNR010000557.1:0-31604 GCA_013421045.1 Propylea japonica
TTTGCGATCACAAATTTGCGTTCATTCTCAAAAACTTTTTATTGGTAATTGAAATATGTGATCATCTTTATTTTTTATAGGACTTTGATTCCATCCTCTTGAAATTTTTCATGAACATTCAGTATATCAATCTTCATTCAACAAAATGAATCACAGATCTCGGTGGAAAAATGTGATCACCTCTTCGAGAGATAACACGGTTCGGCGACGTTGCCAGATCAATACAGATCAATGTCGGCCTTATTCCAAAAAACGACGAGGAATGGGCAAACCTGGGTTTTCTTCAATACTTTCGGATACAGCAGTAATATTCTCGCTTTTCTTGAGCGACGTGCACGAGTTTTATTCTTCACATCACTAACTTGTCCCAGCAGCTCGAATTTTTCCACCAATTTCTTCATTGCGGTCCGACAAGGTGCTTCACGACGACCCAAAAATGTTCAAGTTTTACGAACCGTCTCTGCCAAATTTCACAATTTTTGTAGTAAATTTAATAATTTCAATGAGTTCTTGAAGCGTGTATCGTTCTATTTTCATTAATGGCGTAGTTTCTACTTGTCAAATGTCAACAAATGACAGCTTCTCATTGGAAAACCCTTCAGAACGAGCACTCAAAACATAAAATTCTTCATTTGTTTCCAGCATGTATCATCGTCATCAACGTACAAAGTGGGAAGCTTCCACCATCAAAAATACTTACGGCCTCATCATTTCCTCAAACAAAACAGACCCGATATACATCACAAATGACTAAGGGTGGATGGATTTCACAGGGGTACCGTGGGAAATTCTGGATAGCTTGCCAGGTGCCACGATATCGATGTTATTGTTTGGTTATGAATTCTGGAATAACACTGCGATATAAAGGGGATATCTTTCACGAGTTTCACGATAGCTATAAACTTAGAATATATGTGGTTATTTTGTACATTTTATTCTTTTGAGTTATGAAAATGTATAAAATCATTTATAAAGTACAAAAATTTTTTTTGAGCGTTCGTTCTATAGTTAACCGAGTGTTATATCATTTGCCAAATGTTGAATGATCGGATTTTGAGCCGAAAATGGATTGGGAGATTGTCCTGGAGACTAGAGATTTTCAATACCGCGGTTAGGTTCGTTAACCAGCCAATCGTGCAGGTGTGCCATAGAATATGGCCATGAAAAAATCTTTCTTCCTCAATATCTCAAGCAAAACGAAACCAATCGAAAGAAATTTTGGCGGGCACATGAAAGATGCAAGTAATAATTCGCATGCAAAATTTCATGGCCATAGTGTTAACACAACCATAGAAAATTCATTGAGTTAAATTTGTTTTGTGAATGAAGATCTATATAAGATGTAACTAAATAAATGTAAAATATTTAAGGAGATGATTCCTCATCGAAAAAAAGATAGGATCTTTCATATAAAGCCCCTTGTTAAGATACAGCCCCTGAAGGGAATACAAATTTGTATAACAATTTTTTTCACAAGCACCAAAAAAGTTTTAATATTGAAATTTACCTGACGTTTCCTACTAGCAAAAAGAACACTATCCATTATTTATTTGGTTTCCCCATGGTTTAAGGGTGGAAACGTAACCCCTAAAGTTTATTTCCAATCTTACTTTTTGTCTTATTAGTTGTTTACCATTTGAAAATTAATTTCCGATAGCCTGTTTCATTCTAAACAAAAAATGTCTCTAGAGTTTTTTGCCCAAAATAAACCAGTTTGCAGTAAAAAATTATTTACGAACAACTGCAGAGATATAGTGAATGTACATAAGAATTTCAAAAGGATCGCGTTATCTGAACTATAGAATTTGATATTTTTATAATTCATTTTTAACTTACAGTTGAACTTCCCTATAACGAACGTCTTTATAAGGAATTTCTCTGTATGACGAATTTTGTACAAGAATTGAAACTTAAATAAAAATGCCATGTTAAAATCAATCCTAAAACGAAGTAAATTTTCTCTATAACGAAATATTCAAAGAACATCACTCTTTGAATGGGTTTTGGTAAGAAGGTATAAGGGTGGTTTTTGTCCAAAAATTTTTCAAACGTACGTAATAAATCATGACCTTAAACTAAATCATTACGGCGGGCAAAGAGATCCTTTTGATTAAGTTTGAATGATAAACTTAAATTTATCAGTGAAGTCGACCGCGACATTGCCGACTATAGAAACGAATTTTTGAATAACGAAATTTCCTTATATCGAATTTTTTTTGCGGATTAAGCGCTTTCGTTATAGGGAAGTTCCACTGTATTTCATTTTCTGAATAATTTCCAGAATATAATTCGCAGAATCTCGGTAGTGTTATTCTACAAGGCTGGCGAAAAAACTATCGGAGCAACAAGACCGAAAACAGTTTTTTTCAGACACACAGACTACCAGATTTTTTGTCTATTTGTCCAAAAAACCTATTTGCCGGACTTGCTAACTAAACTACTATTGGAAGATTTGTATACTAAAAACTGATAATTTGACTGTACTATCTAAATTTATGTATACTATTTATCCTCAAATTGTAAAGAATTATACAACGTAAAACAATCAAACCAATTTCCACCATCAGCAGTCCCAAATTGAATTTCTCGAGATGCGCTCTGCAATGCGCAAATGACACCGAAAGGATTTTCAGTCACACAGCCGGTCGTGTCGTTTGAACCATTTTCATTCGATTTTCCATCGGAAAATGTGCACTAACCCCCAGTCTCTACCAAATTAGGACGATATGCAAATTGGGCCACCGTAAGTTCGGTGTACCTGCAATTTTGGTGGGATGCGTCCTGGCGCGACTACAGGTGCACTGACTGGGAAGAAAACCTGAAGCCTAGTGGCTTATGAAAGAGTTGGCACTTTCCTGGGGAAGAAATTACTGCACGCAGTCTGGAGTAGGTTTGAACAAATCGATAGAGCTACGCGGCTCGTTTTATATGAATGTTGCCCTTCGGGTTGAGCTTTTTGTTTCCTGTTTGGTTTCTGTATGAACCGTTTTATGTTTGGAGTTGTTTCTTGCCTTCTAGACAGGTGTCAAATACATTGGGCCTTTGCTTTTGTGTTTTGTTGCTTTGAAGAATGAATCAAACGAAACTAGGCTCTAAGGATAGCGAATAGTTTGAGAGCACTGGAATATTTGAAGTTGAGGTTATTGGAATTTTATGAGTGTTGCTTATTCTAAGTGAGCGATAGGTAAATACCTATAGTCCGTTCACGAAAGTTTGAGCCGTCGGTTGACCATGACAGTTTGGCATATTCAATTGTGTATATTCAAATTTTAGGTTATGTTGTTTATTTCCTGTCAGATTGATAGCAATGGTGTCAATATAACATATAGTCCGTTCACGAAAAGTTGAGCCTTCGGTTGGCCATAAAAATTTGAAATATTCCACTGTGTATATAAAAATTTTAGGTTAGGTTGTTTATTTTCTTGTCTGATTGATAAGCAATGCTGTCAATAGATAATAGAGTTCTCTGATAACTCGCAAGCTCATCGGACGAGGCCGGGTACATTCGGCAACGTTGACTTTAATTTACATTATGACAGTAAATACTGCCAACTTCAGATAAATAAAGAGACGCCTACTATGCGCTCAACCTTTTGTGAACGGACTAAAGAGTTCTCTTATAACTCGCAAGCTCGTCGGACGAGGCCGGGTACATTGGACAACGTTGACTTTGTCCATCGTTATGACAGCAAATACTGCCAATCTCAGATAAATAAAAAAACGACTACTTTGCGCTCAATAATATGTGAGTAGGTATAAGTTGGGTTTCACGAAACTCAAATCATGTTGATTAATGAAACGTCATTATTTGTATGCCAATTTCAGTTAGTTTTTGACATGAACCATAGACTGACATCTGAATCAACAATTTGATTGCCCGGTGAAGTTTGTGGAACTATTGTTGATCTAATAATATCTACTGAATACATTGAATTTAAAATTCATCATACTTTGACAATGTTTTTAAGAAAATATTTTTCTCTACTTCCTTGCAACAAATACCAACCTATGTATAGACATACAAAGGTATGTCATGCGTGGACACCATATGCATTTTCAGTTGAGTGTTCATTATCAGGCAAACAAATAATCAGTATGAATTTAATATCGACTATTTTAAACACTGCATTTCTCATGTAAAACCAGTTTTGTTTACAATATTGTAAAAACTCTTTTTACCATGAGCCAAGTACCTATCAATACTTCAGGAGACTACTATTGGTACAATTTCTGTGAATAAAATGCATAAGAATAAGTTTGTGCAGGAAAAAAATTGTTTAATATTTCACTATTTTAGTTCAACAATTTGTAAATACTTCGGTCGCAAAAAACCAATGATATCGAGTTCTAGAGATGACTGTTCATATTTATAATATAATAAACAATAAACAAGACTCAAAAAACGCAATATTAACAAGCATGCGAAAGCTTCTGACTTGTATTGTATTATTTGCTTTAGAAAACAAAATGATTGATATCAAAAACATTGTCGTCATCGAATATCGTACAGATAATTTAAACTGATCTTTTCACCAAATGTACCATTTATGAATAAAAAAAAAATATTTTTTTGCAAACAATCTACAGCGCTAAAATTTTTGGATATCGATTGAAACATAATCTGGGAGGTTTCTGCATTTCAAAAAAACTTTTTTGGTTTTTTGGCTCCCAGTCTCTGAAACAGAAATAATTAAAAATTTTTTAATTAAGATGAAATACTTCTGCGGCGGAAATCTTTGCATTAGTTTGTTAGGAGCAAGTTGTTATTGAAAAATTTTCGCCTAACAATATAACTAAAAAGGAAATAAACGAAAAGATAATGTAACGTTTCGGTGTTCATATCAGACACCTTCTCGAGACAAACTTGTAAAATCTTCGGAATTGTGTTTTTTTTTTCGTTTGCAGTCTAATTGACATTGCAAGTTGTTAGTTATACTGTTAGGCAACAATTCTTTCAAAACCAATTTGCTCCTGACAAATCAGTGCAAAGATTTTCGCAGGAGCATTTCATCTTTATTATTTTTTTTAATTATTTCTGTTTCAGAGACGGGAGTGAAAACCTAAAAAGTTTTTCAGAAACATTGAAATTTTGTTTCGGATGTTTTTGTCGATACTCTAAATATAGTGCGCTTCAAAATTATTGAACAAATTCATTTCCTCAGAAGAAAAATATTTGGGAAAAAATTCTGAAACAGGTCAATTTTTGTTTCACTTCTTCCAAATTTTATGAATTGTTGAAGAATTTTTGTTGCACCCTGTGCCATTCCCATCAACCATTATTCTTTAATACCCTGTACATACAACAGGAAGAAAAAAACAAGCTCTTACATGAGAATAAGTGCAATATACATTAGTGCCTCCCTACCTTACAAGGCCCTCCATTGAGACATAAATAAGATACATTAATAATGAAGACATTCGAAGTGTTCTCAGCCTTATGACCTGAGAAACCAGGGTGTCGAAGATTCTTGTTTCATCTCCTAATGGAAATGTTTCAGAGTTTTTTCCTCCCTCGCAGTTTTCTTTTCATCTAGAGTTACACAGTTACCTTTGATATGCATAAAGCGAAAATAACACGACTGCCTATGACGGGATAAGTCTCCCGAACTTTTCCTAATTCAGTTTGGAAATCATCCATATATTCATGGAGGGGTCCCTGATTCTGAGTTCAACGTTGTGGAAGTGGCGAGTACAGCAAAAGAGGTGGGGTGCCAATTAACATGCCATGAATCATCTAGAACTTTCCTGTCTGTTGGATAATTGGGGTGTTTCAGGGTTATTTTTATATATTTTTTTTCAATAAGCATGTTATTTTATGTGAAAATCTTGGTGTAGATGGTGTCCTATGAAAAATTAGAACTACTCGAGAATTAGCGAAAATTTCCATCATTTTCTTCATTCAGTTTATGGAGCTTCGTAAACAGCATAAAACTTCAAGTTTATCGTTCTTTGAAATATATTCCTCACTCAAGATTTGCTGAAACATCTTCGCTATACAAAAAAAATACTTACCTATCTTCACATAAATACAGTGTACGTCAAAATTATGGTACAAATCTTTTTCTCTGAAGAAAATATTATATTTGGCAACAAAATTCTGAAACTTCTAGATATCGATTGAAATATAATCTGGGAGGATTCTGCATTTCTAAAAACTAAAGATGTTCACTCCCAGTCTCTGAAACAGAAATAATTAAAAAAATTTCAATTAAGATGAAGTGCTCCTGCGAAAATCTTCGCACTTATTTGTCAGGAGCAAATTGGTTTCGAAAAATTGTTGCCTAACAGTAAAACTAAAAATGGAAAAAAAGAAAAGGATAATGTAACGTTTCGGTGTTTTATATCACGCCTTCTTCAGACAAGCTTGTAAGATCTACGGAATTGTTTGTTTTTTTCATTTGCAGTCTGATTGACATTGCTCCTGACAAATAAGTGCAAAGATTTTCGCAGGAGCACTCATCTTAATCGAAAAATGTTTTATTTATTTCTATTTCAGCGACTGGGAGTGAGAACTCATAAATTTTTTTAGAAAAGGTCAATTTCTGTTTCACTTCATCACACCACTTTTTATGCATTTTTGAAGAATTTTTGTTGCACCCCTGTGCCATCCCCATTAACCCTCTAAATTAATTTTGAATAGGGAAAGTGGGTCATGTGGTACTTTTTTGGCAAGGTCTGTGTGTCTTCTTTGCAGAGTGCTGATTTTTTTTTAATTAGTTAGTTCAAAGAGGTTTCCAGTATGTGAACTTTGTCATGACTTATTTACTTTGGAACTATTGCACCTGATGAAATTTGTCACCGAATGAAAGTCGACCATTACAGTTATGCATGAACAAAACTGTATAGATAGGTATATTTCTTTGAATTGAGGGCTAACAAATCAAACAAATATGCATAAAGTATTTTGCTAGTTGCTGAGTTGGTGCAAAACGGGGTACAATACTATTCTGCTGGCGTATGATAGAGAGCACAGGGAAAAACCTCAGTAGAAAAACCCTGCCTCGCCGTTTTAAACAAAATGAAACTTAAAAACTATAGAATAAATACCTTCAAAATTCAGATACAAAATACTTATTTCTTGCTCTTGGACTAGGAGGGTGTTTCAACCCAGATCTGGCGTTCCAAGTGGCGATTTTTTGAATCTCTTGTTCTTCTAAGACCGCTATAGATATTTCATCCTAAATATCGAATTCAATTTCGGAATAATGATAAAAAACACAAACTGTAATGGTTTTGAACTAAGTAATTTTTCAAAAAAATTTTTATCCCATTTTGACGTTTAAAGACAACAATATTCAACCCATGGTAACAAGGGTAAGTTGACGTTTATCCACTGAGTGAATTAAAAGTTTTTTAATTCACTAGTGGAATAAAATGTTTACCACTCACTTTATGAAATAATTCTTTCCACACACAATGCACCTAAAACTCATTTTAAGTATGTTTTTAAATATTGCTCATCAGGAGCGGCATCTAAAAAGTATTCTAACTCCTCTCTTGTGAATACCTTCGACTTCTTTGCTACGTATCCCCTGGAATGTTGCTTCAAAAAGGCGGTGACTTGGTGAAATCTGCCGATGCCTATTTTTTCTTTCAGAGCCAACATTTTTCTTAAGTTGCGAATAGTAGGACCATAAAGACGACGACTTAACTTTCTTGGATTGTTCGGAAATATACGCCAAAATTATTTTTTCGTTGACACCTTTGGCTTTTTTATTATTTCTCTCCAGGCACAAAATGCCGTATATTGCTTTTCGTACAATATTTTGAATTTTAATGGAATTACTGCTTCTGCTGCCTCATTTGCTTCTTGTATAATGCACTCAGGAACTACAACCTCGTCGTCACCGCTCAACATTTTTTCGAAACGAAAATTCTTTCTGTTTTATAATTTTCATTGACACTTGCAAACAATTAATTACATAGTGCTCCAGCAACCATCGATCGAAGGGAAATCTCGTTATGAGTTTGAATTATACCTAATATTTCCTCTAAAAAGTATTCATTATTCTTCTTATTATTCATTATTTGAATTTTTATCAAAATGGGATAAAATTTTGTATACGACACGTGAGTTAAAAATGTTTATTCACTCGAAGAAATTAACCCACTCCCCCTACGGGCTCATGGGTTAAACTTTCTTCTCATGAATAAACATTCATTTAACTCACTTGTTGTATAAATAACTATTATTCTTGAAAATGTCTGTTTGTATCTATAAAATGACTACAAGTAATACAATGGTAAGGAAAACCTGTTGTGGACTTATTTTGATATTCCAAAAAAAAGTCGACAATGTGGTGTTTATGTCTTAGATTATTATCAATAAATGATAGATATAAAATTTTCAGTTGTGTAATTTATTTCTCAAAGGAGATGAATATGCTTTCTATTCAATATAAAACTCTTAAACTCTTTTCGCAAGTGATTGTGATTCCAGGCATACTGAAAGAAAAGAGCTAAGTGAAAGCGAGAAAACTCCAAGAAAGAAATCTAAAAATGACTACCTACTAGGTTACATGCGAACGTTCCATTTGCCAACCCCATTTTAAGGGTCGTATCTAAAGAACATTCATTAGTTCAGTGTAATAAGTATTCTTGCGTGTTTCTAGGTTCTTTCCTCACTCACGCAAAGAATTTCATGAAAATAGAACTGCATATTTTCGTACATTCAAGCTTACACTGAAAACTCTATAAATTTTTCCCATTTTCATTTCTATATAAAATCGATTATTTTTAGTCGAAGTTGAAAATTTCGAAGAGATAAACATATAATATTTCAGTTTTCGATCATCTGGAAGAAAATCTTGAAGACATTGTTCTTAAATGATAATTATCTAAATTTTTTCTCATTGTTCAATTTCCCATGAGGTAGAACTGAAGTCTCACAATGTACCAGGAAGTATTTTTTATCATAAAAAGTTTTGGGTAAAATGTGGATGAATGGAAAAAAATCAATAAATTACCCTAATCGTTTGAGATTGTTTTCAGATGTTTACCCTTATATAATTTGCTAAAAATTAAAAATTATAGACAAGATAGTGGAAATAAAAGACGAATAAAAATGAATATACAGGGTGTCCCGTAAATACCACGCGAAAGTGACACTGGAGATAGATTGACATTAGGTCTTTCAGATAGCATCAACATGACCTCAGTAAAAGTCCGCTGGTTTTCGAAATATAACCACTTTTATGTTTTTTTGAAAATCTCCAATTTTCGGTCTTCAAACTCATTTTTTTTTACCTAGGCTACCCTGAATAGTAGCTTTAAACAATGAAGTAATAACTTCACCGAGAACTAGAAACAAAATCCTTTAAAAAATGTCTAACTTGTTTGTATTTTATGACGAAGTTAAAACGTTAACTTAAGTTTGACTGACTGATGTGAAAAAAAATCAGACTGAATTGACAAATAATCGTAAAAACTGGTCCATTTCCAGCACTTTTCAAATGATACAACACTACCAATTTTTTTATGTCAAAACCTTAGAAATTATAATTTTGTCGGGAGAGATGTGTTTATGCCGAAATAATTAAAAATTAGGAAAAATGCACAAGTATCACCTGTTGCCAAATTACATGTTGCTTGATATTCTTTCCTCGCTACCGTTTCAAACAACCATTATTTTTGCTCTTCTTTCTCTTTTATCTCACTTTCTCTTTCATTTTTTGTTTGCAAAAGTGGTGATATCTCGAAAACCAGCGGACTTTTACTGAGGTCATGTTGATGCTATCTGATAGACCTAATGCCAATCTATCTCCAGTGTCACTTTCGCGTGGTATTTACGGGACACCCTGTATAAACTAATCAGATTTGAAATACAGCTTGGTGTATTGTTAGGAGTGAACCTAAAAATAAATTAATCTCTTTTTCTATATACAGTATGACATACAGACTTGCTTGGGCTATGGATCGTTAGATATTTTATTATAATACAATGTATTTATTTGGAAGGTCAATTAAATTATTTTTGTAATTAGTATTATAAGTGTTCCATCATTAATACAAATCAATTTCCAGTTGGTGCGTCTTCCAAAGCTGCCTCTTCCGACCCTGGAACAAACACTGGCAAAGTACGAAAAAACTTTGCAGCCGCTCCTGGATGAAAAAGGACAAATGAAACTCAGGCATCTTTTGGAAGAATTCGGAACGAAACTTGGTCCTCGCCTTCAAATCTACCTCCTTGAACAACAGAGAATAAAAGAGAATTGGGTAAGAATCTTAATCGGAATTTATAAATCGTATAAAAAATATATTCCTAAATATTTTTCATTCGATTGTACTGCCAGGAAATAAGAGCAGATTATTACCAATTCAAATTCACAGAATGTCAATTTTCTTTAGGAATTTCATATTTTTTTTCATTTTTTCTTATTTCTATTCTACTGACTATATTTCTGGACGATTTTAACATTTGGCGATCGTGACAAGACCCTTCTATTACAAGTGTGGAAAAAGTCAAGTTGATACAACAGAAATTCTTGGAAAACTTGTCATTGTATATTTTGTAATAAAAGTTGCGTTAATTGATGTAATAAAAGTAGATTTGGCTATCGATTGACAAGGTTTACCCAAATTGTGAATCGGGGCATTTTAGAATACGGAAGAATATCAATTTAAAGAATTCAATATCAAAGGTAAGTATACGAAGCATCTGACAGCAGTGAATAATAACTCGTTATTCACTAGTGATTGATGACAATTTTTATTAAAACCGAGTAAACAGACATATAATGGGTGGATTATACCATAGTCGTGGATAAAGATATTTATGGATTAATTTCAATAAAAATTCGTTGACTTAGATAGTATACAGGGTGTTTCCTAAACATGCGGCAAAAATTCAGGGGTTGTTTCTTGGACTATTTTAAGCATGTTTTGTCCCTTGATGATTTTTGAAAAACCTCTTTGTTTCGAAGATACAGGGCAAACAACATTTTTCATATTTTAAAATTAATAATAGTTTAATAAAAATGCGTACCGCACTGTGTTTACTAAGTAGGTACAATTTATTTTTAAATTTGTTTAACAACATTCCAATTACTAAAAACGGCCAGTTTTTTGACTTAAAATTGATAAGTTCAGATGGTAAACGAATACAGATTAAACACGGTTTTCATTTGAATTCGTTTTTTTTGGCTAGAGGTGGTCATTTTCAACAGTTTTTGTAGGTTAAGGTAAATTTTCATGTAATTTTTCATAATAAAATGTTATTATCTAAAATTTTGTTTCCCCTGTATCTTCAAAACAAAGAGGTTTTTCAAAAATCACCAAAGGACAAAATATTCTTAGAATAGTCCAAGGAACAATCCCCTGAATTTTAGCCGCATGTTTAGGAAACACCCTGTATAATACATTCTACATATATGTACATTCAGGTTTTCATTTCGTGAAAGAATATCAATGCCTTCACAAGTATTACTTATGAATAACTAGGTACTATTAGATCATGGGAGTACATTCCAAGTAAAACTTTTGATCAAGTAGTGATTTATGTTTAGTTTAATGAGCGGAACCTTTTTGAGCAAAAAGTCTTTTTCTGTTAAAGCTAACTCAGACATACAACAACGAATTTAATCCTAGAAAGTTTAATATGTACATAGTACGAATTTGGTGCTCTAGCCGGCTTCTGTGCCGAAGAGGAGAATAGAACTAATAGGTGTGATTTGATATTTTTTAAAGCTGAATGAAAGACAAAGTTACTCTTAATCTAAAGTTTATGATACACAATTTAGTACGACATTTCTTCACTTTTACATGACAAATCTATGTACAGGTATGAAATATCACGAATCAAAAATATTTTACAGCAGGTTTCTAATCTAAGAAAAAGAAAAAAGACAGTTGGAAGGCTTTTGCTCACAGTTGTTCTCCAGAGGTTAGTCAGAGAAAACTAGAATAATAAAGAGGTTCAAAGGTTCTAAGATACGAGACCCTCAAATGCGAGGAGGTCTCAGTATGATGATTCGAATGCTTTCTTTCAATTTGAGGAAAATAACGTGTTTGTATTGAGTTATCGACATACTTGAAAGCCATCTGTTATTATGATGTGGAACCGAATTGTTAACGTAAAATCACAATAATAACAAAATCAGCCATTGATTTTAAATGAATTAATATTATTTTCTGCTCTCATTCTTTATATTATACCTGCGTTACTCTTAAACGCATAAATTTTCATTTTTATATTTCAGTGTTTTCATTTATTTTTATGAATTTGTTTAAGAATGTGATCATTTCGTTTTATAATCATGTATAATGTACTAGTCTAGGAGCCCGTGAACCCCAGACCTTCGTTATTTTATAAAAGCTGAAACTTGTCTATGCATGCTCCCAACACAGGTAAGAACGATGGACCATTATGAAGTTTGGGTTACCCTGGCTTTCGCAGGTAAACGGTATTAAAGAGGTGTAAAATACTGATCTGATTTCGTCAAATAATAAAGTGTGATGTTTTGATATTAGCTTCAGAATATCATTAAAATCACGTCATTAATTGCCAGACACTTACTATAGTGGCAACCCCTTGCCAGACACCCTAATGTTCATTAAATTATATGTAATCCTACTTACGTTATAGTATAAAAGCTGATTTTTATATATATATACTTGGGTAATAATTAGATAATGTTTCCTCATTAGCCAGGCATTTTTGATAGTGCCAACCCTTTGCCAGGCAAGCATGTAGTTTAGGTGCAGGTGCGAGCGCGAGGCAGAGTATATATGAGTGGGTGCGAGTGAGACGGTATGATTATAATGATATATGCAAATAATTTTTTGGTACAGATTTATATAACTAATCATTTAAGTGAATCTAAAAAACATCTGAAAAAAAGATATTCGATGCTACAACTAAATTAAATTGTTAATAGAATAACTTAAAATTTTTAACAATTTTATTTAGTTGTAGCATCGAATGTCTTTTTTTCAGATGTTTTTGAGATTCACTTGATTGATTAGTTATATAAATCTGTACCAAAAATTTATTTGCATAAGTCATTATAATCATGCCGTCTCACTCGCACCTACTCATATATACCGTCTCGCGCTCGCACCTGCAGCTAAACTACAAGCTTGTCTGGCAAAGGGTTGGCACTATCAAAAATGTCTGGCTAATGAGGAAACATTATCTAATTATTACCCAAGTATTATATATAAAAATCAGTTTTTATACTATAACGTAAGCAGAATTACATATAATTTAATGAACATTAAGGGTGTCTGGCAAGGGTTGCCACTATAGTAAGTGTCTGGCAATTAATGACGTGATTTATAATAATATTTCGAAGGTAATATCAAAAATCACACTTTAATAATTTGACGAAATTTGATCAGTATTTTACACCCCTTTAATACCGTTTACATGTCAAAGCCAGGGTAACCCAAACTTCATGATGGACCATGGTTCTTACCTGTGTTGGGAGCATGCGTAGACAAGTTTTTCAGCTTTTATAAAATAACGAAGGTCTGTGGTTCACGGGCTCTTAGTTAGACTACCAGCACACTAACCGTGGGTTTCACAAAGCTTGATTGGGCAATCAAATCGTTGATTTTGAATTATGTAGATGGTTTTATTAAAATATTTCAATAATCAAGGTGATTGGAGTTTTGTGAAACCCGGCTTAAGGTTGTGAATGAAATTTATTGCCCTAGGTTATAACAAGCAAAATCGACACATCGAAAATCAATGACACACAATACAGCATGACCCCCTAACAAGCTCCGAGCCCCCAGATCTGAGGGCAACAACGTTTACTTTCCGAATCGGTGATCAAACAATTTTCATAGTTAACAAGATCGGGTTCGAGAGATGGGGAGGCCCGGAAAATCGCGCTTGGTTGCCCAAAACTCACACGGGCGGCGTGCGGTAATTGGGGAGTCAGGGAACGAACCCCCCTGGCCGCGTACCCCCCTCTGTCGGGTTCGAAAGGGATTAAAATTGTCCCCTGAATTTGGAGGTGCTTATTAAAGTTTATATGCTGTAGTGATTACACGGAGATTACGTTTGTGTACGTTAAGTTATTGGACCCAACTAGAATCTGATATTAAGGTATTACGTAGATGAATAAAACACTTGTCCAGATAAAATACTTAAGTGATTTTAATGTCTTACGAAAGTAAAGCTAAAAAACAAAGAACTTATGGAGAAACAGCAACACAACCAAATATAAATAATCAAAAATTAAATTAAATACAGTACATAAACTTAAAAAACAAAGAGAAAGAAAGAAGAGTTAAAACAATTAAAATTGATATGAAATCAGTTGATTTCAAGTCAATTTTTGAAAAATCAAAAACAGTGACCGAACAAATCGAAAAATTGAAAAAGGCAGAATGTCAACAGAATAAACTTACAGAAAATCTTCAGAAACAATTCACTGGATGCGAAAGTGGAGCTAAAAAACAAAAAACCCATGGAGAAACAGCAACAAATCCAATATAAAACATCAAAAATTAAATTGAATACAGTACCTAACCTTTAAAAACAAAGACGAAGAAGAAAAAGTTTAAACAATCAAATAGATATGAAATCAGTTGATTTTAAGTCAGTTTTTAAAAAATACAGAAGACAGTGACCAAACAAATCGAAAAATTGAAAGAGGCAGAATGTTAACAGGATAACTCACAGGAAATCTTCAAAAACAATTCACTGTATGCGAAAGTGAAGCTAAACACAAAAACTAATGAGAAAACAGCAACAGAGCCAAATATAAAACATCAAAAATTAAATTGAATAAAGTACCTATCCATAAAAAACAAAGACAAAGAAGGAAAAAATGAAACAATTAAAATAGATATAAAATCAGTTGAGCCAAAGTCAGTTTTTAAAAAAATACAGAAAACAGTGACCAAACAAATCGAAAATTTGAAAGAAGGCAGAATGTCAACAAAATAAACTTACAGGAATCTAAAAGAACAATTCACTGAATGCCTGCTTGCTGAAGACATGAAGATTTCCTGTAAGTTTATTCTTGTGACATTCTCCTTTTTTTCATTTTTTTCGATTTTCAATTTGTTTGGTCACTGTTTTATATATCTTTTAAAAACGCACTTCAATTTACCTATTTTAATTGTTTTAACTTTTCCTTCTTTGTCTTCGTTTTTTAATGTTATGTACTGTATTTAATTCAATTTTTGATGTTTGTTTTGAGTTGGCATTGAACGTTTTACTGCTAAATTTTAGCTCGGAATTATTCAAAAAAGTTCATAATTCACAGAAGAAATAAGTTCTCAATCTTCATTCACAAAATTAATTTCACTCGAATCGGATATCTTGTTATGGAAATATGAAGATTCTTCTTTACAATATTTCAATTGAATTTGTCTATGATTCTGTTAACACTATGGCCACAAAAAACTTTTGCATGCGGCTCATTATAAGCATCCTGCATGTGGCAGCAAAATTTCATTTCGATTGGTTTCATTCTGTATGAGATATTGAGGAACAAAAATCTCAAATGGCAATATTTTATGGAACCCCCTTTACGGATTGGCTAGTTAACGAACAGAAAAATTTTATATTAATTACCATAACGGATATTAACACCTATCACCATCTACACCACATCGCCTCTGCTGAAAAAAATAGTCCACAAAATCAAAGGGTATGAAAGACTTAAACGAAAAACTACAAACCAGTCCTAGTATCCATAAGTTCCATCACATGATGAAACAAATGGACACTAGCAGTGGCAACAAAAGTAAAGCTGGAATGAACCTAATTTTCAACTTTTGAGCAAATGTGGAATTTTTGGTAAATTGGTGACATGTGTTAACCCCCGTGATCCAATCTCTAATGGATAAAGATCAATATTATTCTATGGCATTTTGAGAAAGGTGGTAAGTGTTTATAGAGTAACTGTTTACACGTAACGCCATCTATTGTATGTATAAGAATTTGATTTTGAGAAAACATGCTGTTTTATCGCTATCTAGGTACAGATCGTTTTGAGTTAATTGTCAGATATCAAATAGAGTGTGTTTCAAATTGCGGTTTCTTTATGAATAAATAAAATACATAATTTGCATTCTTTCTCGAAAACTTTATTTTGGTAATTGAAATATCAGTTATAAAATTCATATCCGAAAATTAATATCTGTCAAATGGCCTTCGCTTGCAGTTCCGTAGACTTGAACTCGTTTGTTGAAATTATACGAATACTTTCATCCTTTCTGTTCAGAAATCGATTGTGGATTATTTTTATAGACCTGGCTTTTTACATAACACCAAAGAAAATAGTCGAACGGTGTCAAATCACATGATCTTGGTGGCCAATTACTCGTTGTTGTATCTTGTACGAAGCCATTCTATAGAGGTCATACATCACACATCTTGAATGTCAACACTTTATTCACTACTACTGACTATTTTTCTTGAAGTTTGTCCCTCTTATAACTACTGTGCAAAAATTCTAGTTAACATAATAAATAATTTCTAGAAGAATGTTAAAACCTTCAAGAAATACATTCATTAGTCGAAGGTGAAGTAAAGGATTTTCCGATAAGAGGTGTTATTTTGAACAGCCCGCTATTTCGGTAGATGTCACGTTTGAAGCTTTCATATTTTTGACATTCGACAGTAGAAACTACACCATTAATAAAAATGGAACGATACACGCTTCAAGAACGCGTTGAAATTATTAAAATTCACTATACAAATGGTGAAAATCTGGCAGAGACGGTTCGTAAAATTCGAACATTTTTGTCGCGCCGCAATAAGAAATTGGTGGAAAAATTCGAGCTGTTGGGGCAAATTAGTGATGTGAAGAATAAAACCCGTGCACGTCACTCAAGAACAGCCGAGAATATTGCTGCTCTAGCCGAAAGTGTTGAAGAAAACCCAGAGGTGTCCATTCCTCGTCGTTCTTTGGAATTAGGCATTGCACAAACGTCATTACACCGTATTGGGTCTTAAGGCTTATAGAGTTCAGTTTACACAAGAACTCAAGCCGGCCGATCATCAACAACGGAGCCATTAATCTTTTGGGGGAAAAGTTTCCAGACCGTGTTATCTCTTCAAGAGGTGATCAGAATTGGCCACCGAGATCTTTTGATTTAACACCTTGCGACTTCTTCCTTTGGTGCCACGTGAAAAAGAAGGTCTACGCCAATATAGCCCAGCGTCGATTCAAGACCTCAAAGATGGAATTCGTGAGGCTATCAAGGACATTGGGTAGCCACTTTGCGATTTGGTTATGGAAATTTCATTAAAAGGATATGGTCCTGTAAGCGTGGTCGTGGTGGTCATTTGCCTGATGTTATTTTCCACTATTAACGGCATAGTTTCTTCTTTATAATGAAATAAACATCCGATCATTTATTGAAAAATGGCATTTTTTTAATATCAAAATAACACCTCTTATTGGAAAACCCTTCATAATATGCTACTCGCGTATAATAGCTGTTATTCACTCGGTGATTTAGGCCACCAGCCTGAAGCTCGTAGCCTAAACTTCACCTCGTGAATAATAGCTATCATTATACGCTCGCTGCATAATATTCCATTATTTAATCAACGGAATTATGGAATTGTGCGTCCAGGACGAATCTATTAATTTCGATTATGCCAGGTGAGAATCAGGCCCAATTTAGAGCACGGCCAGGATGATGAACGATCTGAATACTCGCCCCTATCGCCTGGGGGAGATGAGAGAGCAAACAGCGCATTTGGCAGCCCCTTGGGGGATTAAAAATTATAATTGGATTGCGTGGGTCGAAGTCCCAAAATAAATACCGTCAGTTTACCGTTTGCTCTGCACCCTTGAACGTTTAATGCCCAGAGTAAATTTTGTATTCATCAAAATATTTGGGTATAAGTCTTCGAAGATTTCCCTTAGGATTCGATGGAGCGGAAAATCGACTGTTACGTATGAGCGTGAATTGTTCGGGTTGTATTGTTTTTGTCGGAATGGGCTGCCAATTTCACATGATCGTTTTTTCTACAATAATAATAATAAACGGTTTTCCAATATTTCATTATAAAGAAGAAGCTATGCCGTTAATAGTGGAAATAACATCAGGCATCAAATGACCACCACGACGACCACGCTTACAGCACCATACCCTTTTAATGAAATTTTACATAACCAAATCGCAAAGTGGCTGCCCTAAGTCCTCGATAGCCTCACGAATTCCATCTTTGAGGTCTTGAATCGACGCTAGGATGTTGGTGTAGACCTTCTCCTTCACGCGGCCCCAAAGGAAGAAGTCGCAAGGTGTTAAATCACAAGATCTCGGTGGCCAATTGTGATCACCTCTTCGAGAGATAACACAGTCCGGAAACTTTTCCCGCAAAAGATCGATGGTTTCGTTGTTGATGATCGGCCGGCTTGAGTTCTTGTGTTAACTGAACTTTATAAGCCTTAAGACCCAAATCTTTATGCAAAATACGGTGTAATGACGTTTGTGGAATGCCTTATTCCAAAGAACGACGAGGAATGAACAAACCTAGGTTTTCTTCAACACTTTCGGCTACAATAGCAATATTCTCGGCTGTTCTTGATCGACGTGCACGGGTTTCATTCTTCACATCAATAACTTGTCCCAAGAGCTCGAATTTTCCACCAATATCTTTATCGGACCGCAGACAAAGTGCTTCACGACTATCCAAAAATGTTCGAGTCTCTGCCAAATTTTCACCATTTTTATAGTGAATTTTAATAATTTCAATGAGTTCTTGAAGCGTGTATCGTCCCATTTTAATTATTGGCGTAGTTTCTACTAATTTCAAAAAATGACAGCTTCAAACGTGACAACTACCGAAATAGCGGGCTATTCAAAATAACACTTATTGGAAAACCCCTTTATGTGAATTTTCAGTTAATTCTTATTCCGCTCAGAACCAAAATCTGGAAGTCCGAATAAGACAAACATTAGAAAAGATCATTTGCACAGAATTGTATGGTCGATAGATAGATGATGAGTGTAGACAATGTCTTGAGAATATCGAGACAGCTATCTATGCGCGTCATCTTAAAGTACCAGCAGTGGATCTCACCAGAGTAGAAGTCTTTCGACACGAAACCATCATCCAGAGTTTTCTTGGAGCTGCAAACTGATGCAAAATCAGTTGATGCGAGTTTTATTTGAAAATATTGTGATTTTAAACTGACGCGCATCACTTCCAACTGATGTTGCTTTCTGACAAAATCATTTTGATTTCCACAATAACTTCAGTTCATCATAACAATAACCTAACCTAACATTTTGTAAGAGTTAACAATTTGCTTCTAACATAACAGAAAGTGAATTGTTATTCTCGGTTTTCATTGCTAGTAATGAATTATTCATATTACCTACTTTTAGAATTTCCTTCCGAACTATCGTCGATATTCCTATTCGGTACTCTGATTTCAAACCTTATCACTTTGTTGATTGTCATCCAAAAAAGGCATTTTCTATTTGTCAAAATCACTTCACTTCCAACTGAAGTGATTTCGGAAATTATTCAGTCAAATAGAAAGCTAGGTTTATACTCGAAAAAGATTATCATCTTCATCCAGAGGCTGGATTTGTGAGTGAACCTCGATGGTAGGGCGGGTAGTCTCCCACACTCACCAGAAATAAACAAATAATAAACCATAAAATTGTGTTTCAAATTCAAACATTAACGTTTTCAACGTACGCTGCTTTCCTGAGTATTTTGGAAATGGAAGTGGTCATAGGCCTTGCCTCAATCTTTAACTAATAGTTTATACTGTACAACATGCCTTAACCTAATTAACCCTAAGTCAAAAAAGTTTACAATATTTACAGTCCACGTTCTCTTATCAAGAGAAAATCGACATTATCACATCCTCAAGTTTGCCTATCTCACTTAAACTAATGACTAGTTTGAAGATTGGCGCTTATGACACTTCGAGTTCTCCTGTGGGTTAGACAGGAGTAATTAAGCGTACGGGAAAACGTTCAAGACGTGACAAACTCTTTAAAAAAGAGGATGTTCACATGAAGGCAATTAGGATGCAATCAGTTTTCAATCATTTGGTATGACACATATTCGTTACTTTATTCACATGCGCCATCTATCTCTGAATTTCAAAAGCAAAACTTATTTGTTTTGTTTGTTAAGTTTATGCATGTGTTTCATAAAGAGAGATTTCTTAATGAATGATGTATTTGTGTACTTGTATAGCTTCGTCAACAAAATTATTTTATGCAAATAAGGTGTTCATAAAACAATAAATTAATCGATGTATAAATACAGTGGAACTTTTCTATAACGAAAGCGTTAAATCCGCAAAAAAATTCGTTATACAGAAAATTTGTTTCTATAGTCGGCAATGTCACGGTCGACTTCCCTGATTAATTTAAGTGTATCATTCAATATTAAGTACTTTCTTTCAGACATTTTCGCACAACTTTTCAAACTAGCGTGATGATTAGATTGAAACCAAACAGCCAGGGTGTATTCAAAACTGTTTCAGAAAGAGCTCTCTGCCCGCCGTAATGATTTAGTTTAAGGTCGGGATTTATTACGTACGTCCGGAAAATTTTCGGAAAAACCCTAGCCTTACACCTTCTTACCAATACTCATTCGAAGAGTGATGTTCTTTGAATATTTCATAGAGAGAATTTACTTCGTTTTGGAGGGTGTTTTTTAACATGGAATTTAGATTCAAGATGCAATGTCTTGTACGAAATTCGTTATATATATATACACGTTCGTTATAGGGAAGTTCCACTGATACAAAGTTAAGTAAATTCACTACCTTCAACAATTGAAATCTTGCGGTTTTGCCTTCAACTTTAGCCACAATTGAAAGTTTCCCTTAAGGGATCATTATACCTCACCTTCCCCTATATTCTTTTGAAATCAAGAGTAAACAAAATAAAATTCAAATTCATAATACAAAAACAAAAATTCCTAACTGAGATTAGTGCAAAACGGGGTACCATACCATTTTTTCGTATGCATCTCGATGCCTTCGTAATTCTAAATCTGGAACGCAAAAATCGAAGCAGAATAAAGGAATAATAAACATGTTTTTGAAAATGCTCATTATTTTTCTTAATGTATGTAATGTAATCATTTCTTACAACATCGTTATGGTAACAAAGAAATTTTTGAAGTTATTTAAATGCCATAAATGCAGATATGTGAATCGAATAACAACGATTCTCTAATGGCAAGTACCTACTCGTAGATGAGGCCTTCAATTGAAAGGTATTTTTAGATAGGGAACTCTCAAACACTGAAGAAATATCAGTTTTAAAAATATTATATTGTAGCTAGATCCATGAAGCATCGTACAGCAGTGCATAATGAGTATTATTATGCCCAAACAAACAGACGTATCATGGGTAGATTACAAAATAGCCGAGTATAAAATAAATTATTTTTACGTTTTCGTAAGGGGTTTTGATAATTTCCGTTAACAATAATAAAATATCGTATGATTGGTATGCATTGAGTGCTGTCATCGTCATTACGACGAAAAACACAATTGATTTGAACGTTTTTTTTGTAAAGAATTCCAAACTGGAATATATCTCCCATTTCTCGTAAGAAATTACGAATAATTTTGCTTTTTTACCTTATTTCCCCAGAGAATGGAATACCTCGAGTTATATTCCTACAAATTTGGTAAAACTTGGTAATAATTTTGTCCCAGCGGAAATGGCGACCAATCGAGCGAGGCGTCGCGACGCAAGCGTTGGTGCGAGACCGCCCGCCAATAGCTTCGGGCCAGGAAGCCCTTAAGACAAAAGGGATGTTAAATCACATTCTCTTGCATCGCTGATCAGACGAGAAGCCTTGGAAAATTCAACCGAGGAAATAACTTTGATTGGTGAACTCCCAAGTTCATTATTTCGGTCCTGAGGAGGATCGTCCTTCCGAAACGTGTTCAGAATAGTTGGCTGGCTAGCACGATATTGGGGGTTAAATAGTGTTTGCAAGTAGTTAGGACTGAGGGTGGTAGGGAATACTGATATTTAGCTAAGACGAATTCAGTCGACCGTTTGAAAAATCTCCCGACATTCTGCAAATAATAGTATAATATGCAACGAGCGAATAATTGCTATTATTCACGAGGTGAATAACATTAAACACTATTGAAATATGAGTCATTATTCACTGCTGTCAGATGCTTCATAGATTAAGCTATGAAACTGATATTTCTACAGGGTTTTCGAGTTCCCTAACTAACAATTATTGGTGGAAATACCTTTTAAATCAAGGGCCAAATCTACTTTAAATATACTCAACTCTCATTACTTACAAAATATACAAGGACAAGTTCTTCAGAAAAATGTTAATTTGACTTTTTCCACACTAGTAATAGAGGGGACATATTACGGCCGCCAAATATTAAAAACAGTACATATCCAGTAGTGGATAAAGTGAAGTATTATTCACTCGGTGATTTAGGCCACTCTAGTGCACTTTGTAAATAATATATATCATTATACGATATTCCTATAATAATAATATGTTCTAATTCAATTCATATACCACTCGAAAACATCTTTTTTCAGGCATACGACTACTGGTTGAACGATATGTACCTAAAAAATCCAAACGGCCTACCTGTCACTCCAACCCTGGAATGGTTTTCCAGCCAAGAAAATTCACCACCATTTTAGACATAGCTCGTTTTGCTTCGAGACTTCTGGACGCAGCATTGGACCACAAAGAAGTCCTAAACAAACGAAGTCTACCAACAGAGAGGGCCACGTCTAGAGAACCTGGTCAACCTCTCTGCATGGCCCAGTATTACAGAATTTTAGGGTCTTGTAGGATACCTGGTGAATTCAGTGATTCTCAGTATATAAGTCCACAACCTTCTACCAATGAGGTAGTCAATGATCATATCATAGTAATCTGCAGAAGTCAATTATATTGTGTTCCAGTACAAGCAACTGATAGGGGTAGGTTATCAGAAGATGAGTTATGTTCCCAACTTCTTCACATACTAGACGACGCTCCTTGTTTGAACAATCCCCCACCTATTGGACTTTTAACTGGATGGAAAAGACCTCTTTGGGCAGAAGCAAGAGCTCTGTTACAACTCGACGAAAGGAACCGAAGAAACCTGGATCTCATAGCTAAATCGCTCTTGGTGATCTGTTTGGATGAAGCGCTGCCCGCCAGCTTCAACTGTCGTCTTCAAAAAGGTGCTAAGGGTCATGTTGCAGGAAACCGGGACGAAACCAACATGGCCGCTCAAATGCTTCATGGTGGGGGAAGTGGGTTCAACTCCGCCAATAGATGGTTCGATAAGACCATTCAAATTATCATTTCTGCCGATGGAGCTTGTGGTTTATGCTATGAGCATTCACCAGCAGAGGGTGTTACTGTTATAAATCTCATGGAGAAACTCTGGAGCTATGCTGATAGTAAAATGGGTGATAATAATGTTCCTGCAGCTTCTGTTAGTCATTTACCACCTCCAGAAAGGTTGGAATGGAGTCTTACGAAGGAGGATTATGCTAATATGGAAGAGGCAGCTAAGTATGTGGATAATCTGGTGAAAGACTTGGATTTCCAAGTATTCAGGTTTAGTAACTACGGGAAGAACTTCATCAAGTCCTGCAATGTTAGTCCAGATGTTTATATTCAATTGGCTTTGCAGCTAGCTTACTATAGGTTATATGGAAGACTGACAGCAACATACGAAAGTGCTTCTACAAGAAGGTAAGTTACGTTTTCTGCTGTACACGAATTTATATTTGATTGTTTTTAGTATGTAACTTCTCAGGTGTTAAGGTGTATATTGACGGTTCAATGTTTGAAATGTATAAAAATATACTTACTTCGGATGATATGTTGCTACATTCAATTCCAGATGAAATGGTTTGATGCGATAGTCAATAATTAAGCATTTGTTTGATGACTGAAATATCGATTGCCTGCAATCTCTATAATAAAGGGTCTTCCAAAAAGAGAATAGCCCGCTATTCAGTAGATGTCACGTTTGAAGCTGTCATTTTTTGAGATTTGACAAGTAGAAACTACGCCATTAATAAAATGGAACGATACACGCTTCAAGAACGTTTTGAATGATTAAAATTCACTAAAAAAATGTTGAAAATTTGGCAGGAACGGTTCGTAATAATCGAATATTTTTGGGTCGTCGTGAAGCACCTTGTCGGACCGCAATAGAAAATTGGTGAAAAATTCGAGCTGTTGGGACAAGCCAGTGATGTGGGGAATAAAATCAGAGCACGTCACTCAAAACAGCCGAGAATATTGCTGCTGTAGCCAAAAATGTTGAAGAAAACCCAGGTTTGTCCATTTCTCGTCGTTCTTTGGAATAAGGCATTCCACAACCGTCATTACCACCGTATTTTGCAAAAAGATTTGGGTCTTAAGGCTTATAAAGTTCAGTTACCACAAGAATCAACAACGTCGTGTCTTTGCTGATTGGGTCGCTGAAATGCATGAAAGGATCCGGAATTCCATTGAAAAATCATCTTGAGTGATGAGACCCATTTTCACCTCAATGACTTCGTCAACATGAAAATTATCGCATCTGGGGCTCGAAAAACCCAAGAGTTATTGTTGAAAAGCCTCTCTATCCTCAACGTGTGATTCTTTGGCGCGGTTTATGGTCCGGCGGAGTCATTGGACCTTATTTTTTCGAAAATGAGGCTAAAGCAACAGTTACGGTAAATATATTGCGCTATCGAGAGATGATTTTTCATGGCCGAAATTGGATAGTATTGATCTGGACAATGTTTACTTTCAACAAGACGGCGCTACGGGCCACACAAGCAACAAAACTATTGATCTTGTGATTTAACACCTTGAGACTTATTCCTTGGGACCACGTGAAATAGAAGGCCATAGCCCAGCGTCGATTCAAGACCTCAAAGATGGAATTGATGAGGCTATCGAGGACATAGAGCAGCCACTTTGCGAGTTGATTATGGGAATTTTCATTAAAAGGAAGGTCCTGTAAGCGTGGTCGTGGTTGTCATTTGCCTGATGATATATTCCACTATTAACGGCATAGCTTCTTCTTTATAATGAGATAAACATCTGATCATTTATATTGAAAAATGACATTTTTCTTCGAATATCAAAATAACACCTCTTAATGGAAAATCCTTCATGTAACGTTCAAAGAATGATAAGGTGTACCTATATTGACGGTTCAATTTTTGAAATGTTCACGAAACATACTGAGTTCAGATGACATGTTTGCTACATTCAATTCCATGTGAATGTTCGATACAATAGTTTAATAATTCATCATTTGTTTTGATGATTGAAATGTCGATTGTCTCTAATCTTTATAATACGAATTTTTTAAGGAAAACCTTTCTTTCAGATACGCTTTAGGAAGAGTTGATTGCATAAGATCAGCTAGTCCTGAAGCCTTAGCCTGGGCAAATGCCATGTCCCAATTGAAAGAAGACGATATGCTCAACAAAAAAGTTACATTTCACCTAGTAAGCGACGAGGAAAAACTAAGACTATGGGAAGAAGCTGTCAAGCAGCAAACCATAGAAATGGTCGATAACATATTAGGACAAGGAATTGACATCCATCTTCTTGGACTCAGAGAAGCATCTAGAGAGACATCACCCCATGCCAACTTTCCTTTACCAGAAATCTTCTCAGATAATTCTTATAAAATAGCTAATACATTTTTGTTGAGTACTAGTCAGGTAGCTACTAGCGGTGATAGTTTTATGGGATACGGTCCTGTAGAACCAAATGGTTATGGTGCTTCATATAATCCTAAACCAGACTGTATTATTTTTTGTCTGTCTGCCTTTTGGTCATCCGAAGTAACGAGTACTTCCAGGTTTGCACAAGCTCTAGAGGAAAGTTTGAATATGATGCAGTCTTTGCTCACACGCCCTACATAAGGCAGATTTTTTTGAATAATCCTTTAGTTATTCGGTTGTCGTGGAATGTGGATTCAGATATTATTCGAATCTTCTGAATAGTTCGTGCGATAGAGGTCATCCACCAACAGGCTGCAGAAGAGTTAAATCTTCTGGTGGTAATCAATTCTATACGAAATCACATTATCATTATTACACTGCTCAACAATTGATAGAGATCACTTACTTGTTCAAAATTTATTTCTGAAATATTCGCTCCAAGATTATAAATTTAGTCAGATATCAGAGTATTTTCAGTTGATAATATGGTTCACTTGAGAAAAGAATGAAAAAATGGAAAGTTGGAGAGAAAAAAGACTTTATTAGGAACACTCAAAATTCTATGTTTGAATAACATAAAATTTTAAGATGAAACCACAAGAAGGCTGAAGTTTCGGTTAAGTTAGTACCTAGTTGGTCCCCCACGAGCCCGTCTCAAGCATTCTACCCTACGAGGCATACTTTCGATCAAACGATTTATAAAATTTTGGGGCAAATTCGTCCAAATATCCGTAAAGCGTTAGAAAGGTCCTCCAGGTTATTGATCAGTTGTTCTAAGGTTGACAATTGTCTAGACATCTCAGACCAGACATGTTCGATGCAATTCATGTCTGGGGGAGGTCGGCAGCGCAGTACAACAGCTGCCCAAGATCGTCTTTTGATCCTCAATGCTAGGAGAAATCCCACTTGCCCGGCGTCGCGGCTCAATAGATCACTGAGAGACGAGAGTTGCAACAGGAGTTCTAATTTCGAACCAGACTGTAAGACGACGACTACATGTTCGTGGTTTGAGAACACGTAGGAGGGTACAACATCCCCGTTTGAATAGGGAACACCGGGTTCATCGACGGCAATGGACTGAGGAGCACCGCAATTGGACACTTGAAGATTGGAGCCGATGTTTATTTACGGATGAGTCTAGATTTCGTTTGGCCAACTCCGATGGACGTATTCTTGCTTGGATGGAAAGAGGTCGAAGGTATGCAGAACAGTTTATGCTACCCACAACAGCTTTTGGCGGAGGTTCTATATGTGTATGGGGAGGCATTTGTTTGAACCAACGCACAGAGTTGGTTGTTCTGCAGAACACCACCATGACCAGACAGAGATATCACGATATGATTATTGAAAGCATAATTGTTCCGTTTGCGGCTGCCGTGGGCGAGAATTTCACGACGATAATGCCCGTCCACACCGTAGTCGTCTGGTTAATGAAGCGCTAGAAACTCATCCTATTGATAGGATGGACTGGCCAGCTCGCTCTCCAGACATGAATTGCATCGAACATGTCTGGTCTGAGATGTCTAGACCATTGTCAACCTTAGAACAACCGATCAATAACCTGGAGGACCTTTCTAACGCTTTACGGGATATTAGAGATTTTAGAATCAAAATTTTATAATCGTTTGATCGAAAGTATGCCTCGTAGGGTAGAATGCTTGAGACGAGCTCGTGGGGGACCAACTAGGACTAGCTTAACCGAAACTTCAGCCTTCTTGTGGTTTCGTCATAAAATTTTTATGTTATTCAAACACAGAATTTTGAGTGTTCCTAATAAAGTCTTTTTTTCTCTCCAACTTTCATTTTTTCATTCTTTTCTCAAGTGAACCATATTATCAACTGAAAATACTCTGATATCTGACTAAATTTATAATCTTGGAGCGAATATTTCAGAAATAAATTTAGAACAAGTAAGTGATCCCTATCAATTGTTGAGCAGTGTATTTGAATTGGGGTCGTCATGGTTAGGTTTCTTTCGTTCTCTACTCTACTAATTCATGGAGACCTAGGATGGTCATCAATGGAGTTAAAAAAACCAACAACCTCAGCTCGTGACAGCTTCAGGAGTTTTCTGGTATAGGTAGGTGAAATCATCACGAATTTTTAGACTGAGTATGTCCAGGACTGTTCCTCTCCTTTTACTATGAATGAATTATTGAAAAGTTTTATCTCTACAAGAAATGTTGAAAAAATTATTTGACTGAGTTCACTGATCTTCATATGAAAAAACTATGTATACTTTATCAGTTGTTGGATTTCCTATGCGTTGTTGAAATATGTTATCTCCATGTTAATAAAAGTTTATTGCATATGAATTTTATCATAATGAATTACATAGGTTCTAAATTTATTGCTTGTAAATTATATTATTAGTATCAATTAGTTGTTCAACTCTTCAAACTGTTTTATCTAATTATGTTAAAGTGAATCCATGTTTTACTACCATCTATTCGAAAACGAAAAAATTTCTCTGATGGCCTTATTGTGGCATATCAAACTATTTGTCAATCTCATTTTTGAGTCAATTGAAATTTGTATTCTTTCGAATCAGGTTTTTGTGTAGTACTTAACTAAGATTCGAAGGCTTAAAAAAAAAAATAAAAACATGGACATTGTTGACCTTAAATACATATAAATATAATTGTAAAGTTGTGAATGTTATCTCATAATATGTTCTATAGAACTGTAAAGAAAATTAGCTTCCTTGGTATATGCGATATTCGCAAATGTTTAAGAACACTGATATTTCAAACTATTTTGATATGAATTAAGCATTCAGTACATTATTCCTATTCGACTGTTAGTAAATATGAATCTTTTATAACTAAATGAATTCTATTTATATTTACTGAACATTTATGAATAATATTACAGATTATAAAAAGTTATTCACATTTCCATTTAAAAGTTCAGTAACATTGTGAAACATGCAAGGTGTATTTTATTATTTAAACATGTAAAAAATAGTTGGTAGTGATTAATTTGTTGAATTAGTGTACATAGATTATTAGAAAGTCGTGTATTAGCAATATATTTATATAAAATAATCCATCGTTATACAACACATATTTATATTTTCAAGTGTAAATTCGTATCTTTGATATTCAGTAACCACATATCAACTCACAATATACGAACATTTGTAATCATATCAATATAATTGAATGCTTTTGTTGTGATAACTGCTGAAACAGCTTTAAAATTATTAGACGGACATTAATTTGTTGTTCACTTTTGTATCATCGATTTACAGAAAAGAACACAACGAAATCTTGTTAATATGTAAAAAAACACCTGTATATCATTCAAACACAATAAAATTTTCCATAAAAAAGTTTTAATAATATTGAATTATTCGCTTTTCATTGAAATGTGTGAATTTTGCTTTCGAAAAGTTTTTTAAAACGCATTCAAGAAAGAGATAAGACATTTTCTAAAGAAACGTTGTGTTCTTTTCATCCACGCAACTAGCATACAAATATATATTCTCGCGCTTAAAATGTAAAATGTATGATAATTATAATATATAGAAGAAGATAAACGGATTTTATGAGGCCCGTACAGTATAATCTTGCCCATATTTATAGAAAAAAAACGGGTGATATATCTTTACAGGGTGTCCCGATGGTAGTTTCTCTCTAGTCATCTACTTAGAACGCAGCTCTGAAAATATTTAGACTAGGGTACCTCGATCGTGGCCACCCTGTATGAATCAATGAAATTCCATGTGGATCATATCCATACTTTTCAATAATAATTGTTTTTTGTCGTGAATATGCAAATTTCATTGTTAAACCATTATATTATACAGGTGTTTCTGAAGGATGAGAAATATATTTATATAACTTAGCTTATTGGTGATTATTTGTTCAATGAGAATTTATTGAAAGTTCAGTATACAAAAGCATCCATTTTCACATTAAAAATCACAAAATTGTTATCATTTTGAAATCGTCATATTGTTATGTTCCTCTATCAGTTTTGTCGTTTTTGAAATCTTTCAGAACCACCTGTATACAACAAACGAATTAGATGTAGTATGTGATAGATTGCCAAAACCAAATAATAATTTTCAAGTATATAAAACAAGAAAAATATCAACAAGAAAGTACATCAACAACCAGAAAAAAAAATTTACCTACATGGATTTTCCTAGACATGAAAATGAAAGTCAATGTCATTGAAAAATCTGATACCTTTGAGCTTTTGTAATGTTTCTCTAATATTAGATTATTTTCCTGTTGAATTTTCATTCAAATGTGAAGTCAATTTCTGAAGATTGATTCTCTATATAGGGATGCATATCATACCTATAGTATTAATGAGGTATATACCTACCTATGATTTTTTGGCAACTATATACCTCTCAAATATACTGTATATAGTTCGCAACTCATTTATGTATATACCTAATATTGAAACATATCACTTGAAAAGTCCTGGAATGAAGTATTAAAACCTGTATTGCATTGTGATAGAATTTCTGAAAGTGTATATTATCGTATGTAAATAAATTTGAAAATTCTCAGCTTTGTTATTCGTGATGTTTACCCATTATCAGAACTTGTTGTTTTCTATGAAGTTTTCCTAGAATTAAAGCATGGAGTTTATTGTTATTTCGAATAGAATAAACAAAACACCTTTCACCGATACTTGCATCAAATAGAGTCCTCCATACATATTCGAGATACGTTTTTTACACAGTTAACTTATACTCATTGACTGATTCCTGATTTTCATTTGAAAAATCGAAATTCATTAGTTTCGAAATTAACACTGATTTGAATTAATGTTATCGTGAATGACCTCACAAGTTCAACCGGTACTGAATTTGCGATTTTGAGAAGACGATAACGATAGTGGAAAATAATTTTTTATCATAGAAAAATCACTCATCAACAGAATGAGTAACAAATAATTCTGTAGTTGTAATCAGTAGTTTAAAAGAACAAATATTGTTATTTTAAGATATGGGATATAGTAGATTTTGATGTCAGTTTATGAAAAAAGTTTTTTGAGACAAAACATCCTTGTAGACATACTGTTTTTTGGAAAATTTCTGATGAATCTGATATTGCTTCATGCTTTTTCATCCAATTTCATTTGTCTGATAGCCATCATACGCGAGTTTAATACTATCTATAGTCCGTTCACGAAAGGTTGACACATAGTAGGCGTTCCTTTATTTATCTAAAGTTGGCAGTATTTACTGTCATGAAGTAAAATAAAGTCAACGTTGCCGAATGTACTCGGCCTCGTCCGACGAGCTTGCGAGTTATCAGACAACTCTATGCAATATTGACAACATTGCGTATCAATCTAACAAGAAAATAGAGAACATAACCTAAAATTTTGATATACACAGTGGAAAATGCCAAATTTCCATGGCCTAAACCGACGGGTCAATCTTTCGTGAACGGAGTATAATACTTTATCATCGACTACAGAATATTTTTTTCTTGAAGTTTTCTACATTTGGCGACCTAATATGTCCCTTTTATAACTTGTAGAAAAAGTCAAATTGACATTATGAGTTATTTTCATGAACTTGTCATTGTATATTTTGTTATAAAAGTTGATTATATTCAAAGTAGATTCGGCCCCGATTGATAAGGTATTTTCACTATATTTTTAGTTGGGAACTCTATAAGAATATCAGTTTTTATCAATGTAATATTTATAGGTGAATCCATGAATCATCTGATAACCTTGAATAATAACTCACTATTTACGAGTTATTAATGGGTATTATTAAGCCGAGCAAACAGATGCAGGTATAATTATAGATTATAAAATAGTGATGGATGAAGAATTATGTTCAGAAGTAAACTAACACGATTTTATTCTTCAAATAAAATGGGAATCATATTGAGTAAAACAAGAGATCAAACTGAGATACTTATATCAGAATCCTATCATAACTTATCTCACAAACTTGTCTACATCTCTTGTATTTAACAACTCAAATTTCAGTCCATTCT